>JABUQX010060214.1:50000-52500 GCA_015478945.1 Trachelipus rathkii | reverse complement strand
GTCCCCAGTTGTCGGTGTGTGGTGATTAGAGTGATAGATGATTTATTCGGTGAAGCGGACATTCTATTGTCAGTCAGCCATGTTTAAATTTGGTTGATGTATTGTTGGGTCAGATTTGTAGTTGTGTTTAGGTTCTGGTGTGTAGTGGCAATGGTGATGTCATCTGCTTTGGTTGTTATATTTGTGTGGTCTGTTTGTGGTTGTGGAAGAGCAGTTGTGAGTAATTTGGAAAGGGTGGGGGATAGGATTGCTCCTTGAGGTACGCCATTTTTGATGTTTACTATATGGAATTTTTTATTGTGTCTGTATTTGAGCGGTTTTTCCTGCCTGATAGGAAGTTTGATATCCATTTCTTTAAATTAGTGGGGATGTTTGATTTTATTATTTTATGGATTATGTTGTGTTTGGGAACTATGTCAAAAGCTTTGTTGATGTCTATTGCTATAAGTATTGTTTTGTGTGTGGGTTTAAGATTTAAGCTGTTTATTATTTAGTTGAATGATGTTTAGGATGGCTGTTGTGGTTAATGTTTTGTTGGAGCTGTATTGAACTTGTGTTAGGGAGTGTTGTGATGTTTTTCTTGCTCAAATGATTTTTCTATAAGCTGTACATAGTAGTGAATAATAATGAGATCTTGACGGTAGGAGGAGGTTTCGAGGGGTCTTTTCCTAGTTTAGCTTTGCATTGATATGCCCTTCCAGAGCGAGGGGATAAACGTTAAATTGATGGAGTTATTGTTTAGTTGCTAAGTTGTTAATGCGTGTTCAATAGGTGTTTGAGGGTATGCTAGCGATGTTGTCAGGCCTGTTTCCTGGTAACTTTTTGTAAGGCCGGTTTTTAATGTGTTTTCTAAAGTCCAGTGTGTGTATTTCGATGTTTGGTCTGTGGTTGGCATTTTATTTTCTTGAAGCTTATTATTCCTTATTTGTGGTGTTCGGTTAATGTACTGTTATCAAGCGTGCTGAAAACGAGAATGTTGTGTGGTGTTTTGTTTTGTGGGTTTGTGTAGAGTTTGGATTTTGATAATCATGAGTGTGCTTTGGAGTGTTTGCGTTGTTCAAGATTTTTTTTTTTGGTCTTCCACCTTCTATGTTGTTTCGTGTTTTGAAGTTTTTTTGTAAGAAAAGTTTGAAAAGTTATTCTGGGCTGTAGTTTTTGTTAGGTCGTGGTTTGGTGTTTTACGGCAGATTTGGTTTGTGTTGAGTTTTTCGGTGTTGTTACTGCTTTTTCATAATGCGTTCCGATGCCATGAACAAAGTTGTAGATTTCAGGGTTTAAGGTTGGGCTATATTTTTTGAGTATCCCCGGGGAATATGTTTGTTCGCTTTATTGAATGATTGCCCGTGAAGTTTTGATAGTTTTATTTAGTTTTTAAGTATTATGTGACGTTAAAAGGATATGTTTTTGTTTTCTATATATCGGTGAATTTTTGTTTCCCAGTTGCTTTTTTATTAGTTTGTATTTTTTCCTGAATGATGTGTTTATTTTGTTAGAGTATTGTATATTTTGATTAGATATTACTTGTTTGTTTTGCCAAACTTAGTTTTAGTTTAATTTGGAGAGCAAATGTTAGTCTTGGATTTTGCATATTGGTTTGTTTGTGTGGCATTTCTGGTATGGTAGTTTTTTCGCTAGTTAAGAATGTTTAGATGATCTAGGTTGATATAAGGTGTTCGTTCTAAGAGCTCCTCCTTTTGAGCATTGTTCATGCTTCGGAGGTGAGGTTGAACAACCTCTAAATGGAGATTTGGGAGTTTGTAACGTGGTTAGTTTGGGTATAGTTGTTGGAGCAAGCTGTTGAGTGTGATAGGGAATGTAAAGGTTTATTAATTGTCTGTCTTTTTTTTAATCATTATGTGAAATTATATTTTAATGGTATTGTCATTCAGAGATGTTGTTGTGTGTAAGGTGTGTTTGTGTATGAAAGTTAGTGGTATATAGGCGTTAGTATGTGTTTATATGTTTTTGTGTTGTAATGCGTTAGTATATCCTGTAAAATTTTGGTTCTGTTGATTGTCAGAAATGGCTCATTGAATCAATTGCTATTTGTAATTGTGTTGTTTTAGGAAGAATTTCGCTATTTCTATTTCTTATATTTTGATTGTGGTCCATTTATGTTGAATTGTGTAATTATGTTTATGTTACTGTATTTCTTGTTAGGTAGGATTAATGTTTACTGTGGGGCGGAATCACAAAAATGCAGATTCCAGATTGTGTTGTGAAGGAGGGAAGAGTAGAAAGTGAGCAGTGTTTGTATAATCCACTACTCAAATCTATTACAGCTAGATTGAGATTTTCTTACTATTTTTTGCATATTGGGCTATCAGATTGGGTCCCGTGATTTTTATATGTTCCCTGCTTTAGAGGAGGAGAGCTGAGGCATACCGGGAAGTCTGTTAGGATAGAAAAAGAGAAATAAAAAAAGATGAATATAAAGTGTCCTGAACGATCCTCGAGGGCTCCTCCGAAGGGGCGGCGGCTGCATCGTCGCTGCAGAGAG
>JABUQX010060214.1:37500-45000 GCA_015478945.1 Trachelipus rathkii | reverse complement strand
GTGAGGTTCCCAAGACATTTTTTTGTTTAGGTTAAGGCCAAGGATGTTTTATATGCTTAACAGAAGAGACGAGAAACCGTCGAAAGAGATAGGAAAGGTGGAAAGTGTTTTAGAGAGGGAGATTTGTAGAAGTTAAGTTTTTAAAGAATTGAATTTCACAAGGTTGAGACCACCCCAATTGGAAATTCTATCCACACCAGCTCTCTGAATCGTCATTCCTCGACGAGAGGCAATTCTAGAAGTAAAAAGAGGGAGCAGAATGAAATGAGTTGAAGATGGAAGGGTCGAGTCATGGGCATATGAGTGGATAGAGTTAGATGTGCAGGTGAGAAAGACTCATTAATGAAAAGTAGGAATAAAAGTAGGAGATAAGACAGAACCGAGGAACAACACTATTGACAGAAAAAGAAGAGAAGAAGTCGCTTCATCAACCACAGCCGATATTGAGCGACTCGAAAGAAAGCTACATCTAGTAAGAAAGAGAAGGAGAAACCCAAAAGAGGGAAGGCTTGGAGCAGCAGTGACCGATGCCAAACCCGTCAAAATGCTTCTGGATATGTCAAGCGCCACCACGCAAGCTTTCCCCGTAGTTCCTAAGAGCGGAAAAACATAAATCGGTTAAATAGAAAGTATATCTCCAGTTAGACCTTGAACGCCGAAACCCGTACTGGCGATCGGAAAGAAAGGAATGAGATTCCAGATGGTCTAAGAAGTGAGAGTTGAGCAGGCTTCAAAGATCTTAATAAAATACAAGTCGAGAGCTATAAGCTTAGTTAGAAGGATCAGACAGGCTTTCCTTTTTTTCGGAATGTTGTACATTCGTTGCGTGCTTCCAACACTGAGGAAATGTGGTATTGAGACATAGACAATATAGTTGAACGAGGCGGGTCAGCACGTATCACAATTCCATCAAAACTCGGGAGAATCCATCCGGGACCAACCCGCCCTCCTAACGTCATATGATCTCTGGCGCCATGCACCGATTCAAATGTAATCACAGGCAAAGGACATGGACACCTGAAGAGGAGAGAAAGGAGGAGAGGAATGCCAGAATTCGTCCGGTTTGAGTTTAGAGGAAAGTCGGAGGCCGAAGATTGCCTTTCAGTGGAAGAGTTAGCGACGAGCCATCAATCGAATAAGAGGAGGAAAGGCAGGTTTACAAAAGTTATTAGATGTTTTTGGCAAAGAGCCAGAAGATTTATCATTAGGAGAACCAAGGAGGTTAGCGCACGTTCGTTTGATGAAAGCCCGCTTTGCTCGTCGAAGAGTATCCGTGCAACGATTTCTAGCTGAAATGAAAACTACGAGAGTGATAGGAGAATGAGAATTTTCCACACCCGATATAGATATATATATATAATTATATATATATATATATATATATATAATATAGTATATAAATATATATATATAATATACTTATATATATATATATATATAATATATATATATAGTAATATATATAATTTCTTTCTTTATCTTCCTTCTATTTTCCCAAGAATTGGAGTAAGGTGACTAACGAGCATCGGCAAAAGAAAAGCATTAGAAGAACATGACAAGGAAAGAAAGCCTAGCCTTACCGCCCCCTCAGTACCATTAATTAGAGAGAACTCGCAGCAGTCAGAAAAATCCACCCTAAAGCTTCAGGGCAGCGATGGACCCTCACTATATGGTAGATCGTCAATGTAAGGGTTCTTCCCTTGGCCCAGGTGGGCCACAAACCATACCCCCTCACAATCCCCGCCATTCACTCCTGTTATACAACCTTTCTTCTCGCCTCTTACCAAAACTCACAATTTATTCTCCTGTCAAACCGTTGGTTTACTGACTCCAATCCACCTTTTCTTCGGTCTCCCAGCCGGTCGGTTTCCCAAACACACTCCCCACTATACATCTGCTTACCAACCGACTATCATCATCCTTTCCATATGACCGAACCATCTCAACATACTTTTCATTTATTCTCTCATTTACCCCTTTCTTCACACCAACCACCTCTAATAAGTTCCATCCTCATTTTTTAATCATTACTCTAATAAGTAGTAATACCCGTTGTATGGTTGTTCTTGTTCTTTTGATGATCAGATCATATACTCTTATTCAGATATAAGCAAAAACTACTATACATTAACACAGGTATCAAAAATACCCTCAATATAAGACCTAGCACATCAAGACTTGTGTCCGCTTTACATTCACCCAACGATTTAGTGCACCAGGCCACCTTCCCACCAATTCAAACTTCCATACTACCACTCTTGCATCGTCCGTTCCCTTCTCATCAAACATATCCTAAATATTTAACTTCAGACACTTTTTCCAGTGCTCACCATCTAACATAACATCACCACTGAGGAGTGTCCTCACTCACAACCATAACCTCTCTCTTATCCACGGTTACTTTCAAGCCCCTCCTTTACACACCCTGCCAATTTCTCTACAATCCTCTCAAACTCTCTTCAGATTTCGCCACACAGAACCAAATCATCCGCATAAATAGGTAGACCCCTCCCACTCATCTCCTTCTTCCACCAATTCTTACCCCATTTTCTTGCCATCCCCACCTCGAATTCTTTCATAACCCCATCCATATAACAAATTGAATAACAATGGAGACTGTCAACACAACCTGTCTTACTCCGCTTTAATCCTAAACCAATCACTTTCAATTCCATTTATTCTTCAACACGCTTCACTATCGTCATACATACTTTTGATCCATTCAGAAAGCCTACCACCAACACCATATATCACTAAACACCTGCCTTAAACCTTCCCTATTAACTCTATCATACGCCTGTTGCAAATCCATAAAACCTAAATACATTTCATTTTCCCCTTATTTTCTCAATCATTTTTTCATGTAAAGTTTGACCACACATCCTACCCACTCCTAAACGCCACCTTGATTCTCACCAACAGTTCCTTCAGTCAAACTCGACCACTCTTTCTGACCAAAGACCAGCATATACCTCCTACATGCACTCAATAAAACTATATTTTCCCCTATAATTTCTACAGTTCCCCTTTTCTCCCTTACCCTTATATAAGGGACTATTACCGCTCTCATCCAATCCTTGGAAACTATACCCTCTTAAAACGCTTATTACACAATTCCAAATCAACTCATCACCATCTCGCCTCCTTCTTGATAATTCAAGAGTAATTTCATCTATACCCTGCAGATTTACATTCTTCAACCTTTTCACTCTACCCATTACTCCTCCTTAACTATAATAACCTCATCCCCAAAATACCTTATTCTGCTTGCACCATCAAACCCACACACATTTCACTATCACCTCTTCATACTGCCAATGTTATGCAGATTTGTCGAAGTGTTCATTGCACACTCCTCTCACACCCATTTTCATCAGTTACAAAAGCACCATCCCTATCCATATTTTTCTAAGCAGATTCCCCTTATTCTCATTCTTAACCTTCCGCCTTCCTTCCAGAAGAGCTTCCTATTCCCTTGTAAGTTACCTCATTCATCCTCCTTCAAACTGTTCAATCTACCTCTTGTTTTCTCCTACGTAAGCACCTTTTAGTATCTTTTTTCCTCCTTATATAAATTCAAGCATCTTTCTTTGAGTCTTCATCAATTTGCGTTTTTGTACATTCAGACAAGCTATCTTTTTACCTTTAACGCTTTCATTCACCTCTTCATCTCCCCATTCACTGTTAACATTCTTATTCCTACTTTAGCACATCCAATATATATAAAATATATATATAGATATATATATATATATTTATTCTATCTACATAATGATGTGTCTATATATTTAATCCTGATATTTATATATATAATATATATATATAGTATATAATATATATATATATATATAATTTAATATATATATATATATATGAATATATTTAATATAAATAAATATATATAATATAATTATATTATATATATATTTTGCACAATCCACAAGGAAAATAAAAATAAGAAAAGTACACCAGCACTTCTTGTTTTCAAGAATTTCTCTGTTACACCTTGAAAATGTGTTGAAAAACACGAAAGTGCTTGGTAACTTTTTTTTTTATTTTCCTTGTGGATTGTGCAAAAAATATATTTCTCGTGCAAAAAGATTAAATTTAAAAGTTATATATATATAATATATATATATATATAATGCCTAAGTTTTTTAAGTTTTATTTAAATATGTAGTAACTAAGTTTCATATATATATATATTTTTTCCTTTGCAGGTATATATAATATATACATCATTGGGGTGTTTGACAACATTGTCAGTCAAGAATCCCAAAAATTGGACATACAGGTGGCCGCATTAAAGCACCTGAGTGGTCAGAGGTAAACATCCTTACAAATACAGATACAAAAGGGAAAGTAGAATGTAAAATAATAAATAAATAATAATAATACTAATAATAATAAAAATAATAATAATAATGCATCATAAGAAATAATTGCACAACTGGCCTAGGTGTTAGTAATAACAATAGTAATACTAATAATAATAAATAATAATAATAATAATAATTAAAAAATGAATATAATAATAATATAATAATATTCAATAATAATATAATAATAAGAATAATAATAATAATTAATATAAAAGAAGAAGAATAGTAATTAAATCAATAATAATAATAATAATAATTAATTAATAATAATAATAATAATATAATATATAATAATAATAATAATAAGTAATAATAATAATAAAATATAATAATAATAAAATAAATAATAATTATAATATAATCATATAATAATAATAATAATATAAAATACTAATAATTAATATAAATATACCGAGCTATAATATATGCATCGATTTATTATACCTAATAAATAATAATAATAATAATATAAATAATAATAATAATAAATAATAATATAATAATAATAATAATAAAATAATAATAATAATAATAATAATAATAATAATAATATAATAATAATATAATATAATAATAATAAAATTCTAGGATGTCTTGTATGTATCTGTATCAGCTTTGTAAGCTTTTATTATTTAATATAAATTTATATAAAAATAGTATACTATATTTATATATATAATATATATATATACTTTATATATATATATATATATATATATATATATATATATATATAATACATATATATAATATTAATATATATTATAATATAATATATATATATATATAACCTAGTACTTATATAATATATTAAATAAATAATATAGATAACTAATTTATATTATATATATATATATATATATATATATATATATATATATATATATATAGTATAATATATATATATTATATATATATATATATATATAGTATATATATTATATATATATATATATATATATATATATATATATAGATATATATATATTATATTATATTAATATATATATATATTAATATATATCATATTATATGTTTCAATCCCGAGAAAGCGTAAATCTTTAACCTTCCCATAATTGTTCATCTTTATACTATATATATATAATATATAATTATTATATATACTATATATATATTATTATTATATATTATATATATATATATAATATATATGTATAATATATAATATATATTTAATATATATTATTATATAAATTATATAATATAAAGCGTATTTGTTTAACAATTTATATAGAAATTTCTTTGCAGTCAACTGAGCTGGACAATCAAAATTTTCAGATCTATTTTGAAGTTTTATTTGAAAAATTATTGCCGAAGGTAAAAATTTGTTTCATACAACTTATTATATAATATTATAGATTTATTCTGCTCGTATAAAACAGTATCTGTAATTTTCAATGTTCCTGCTATGAAAATTATTCAGCAGGTGCTCGGCAGTCGTAAAATAAAATCTTTTTCCGACTCCGACTCTAGACTCAACTCCTTAAATTCAAATTTGGATTTTCGACTCCGACTCCGACTCCGACTCGACTTTAAACAAAAATTTTCGCAAGTTAGACTCCAGGATTCCGAGTTGGCTAAATTTAATGGTTCCACTCCGACTCCACTCCTCTCCGACTCCGACTCCGACTCCAACAGTTCAAATTCAAAATTTTGACTCTAACTCAGATTAGTGCTTTCAGAGTTACAGTAAAAAATTTTTTTGCTTCAACAATTTTTTTTTCGCTTGCTTTTGAGAATAAAAAAATATATACACTTTCCAATGAATCTAATCTCTAAATGCTATACGGTAAAGTACCGTAACATAGGATGCAGACGCAGCACATGGACAAAGCAAACTGCTTAACGTAATTATAATGCCCAAATTATTAGTATTTTTATCATAAGAAAAGCCATTATTAAAATTAACAGCTTAATACTTTCAGTTACCAATCATAATAATAATAATATAATAATAATAATAATAATAATAATTAAAATAATAATAATATCGTAAAATTGAAAAGCACCAGATAAATATCAATAATAATATAATATATAATAATAAATAATACTAAGTACCACGCAGATAATGCACACCACGAAAGATTTGACGAGTCAATCTCCAACTCAATCAACAACACCCTTTAGATCACAATTATCGTTTATTACTAGAAATAAACGAGACTCTAGAGTAAACAGACTTACTTCTCGTATACATATAAAAGACTCGCTATCTGATATTTATATGCGCCATCATCAGTCACCTCTTAACCTATTCAACTACGATCTCGAACGAACCCCATGCAACTCCCTTCCGTCCACACAGATATAATGATTGCCTAAAATACACAAAAACTCATGAAATCACCTTGAGACCTGTGAATACTATGTGCGAAACGGTTACATTCGGACATTGCCCATATCTGAAAGCATCTCCGACCATATCTTAATTAACTCTTTTCATACGTTAACATCAAATAGAGAAACATTATGTAAACTTTCAAACTTAAAACTTGAACCACTAAGTAATTATTTCGCCTCACCTTGATTGTAAGATCTTTTGATTCATAAAATGTTTCGGTTCTTTAGATACGATTGACAATAATAATTACGAAGTGTTATCACTCAAATAACCTACCCCACCAGATATATCAAACAACATATGAGAACCTTTTTTTAATTTGTTGTACTCAAACACCGTTTAAATTTTAAAGAAAACATATCTACAAACTGATGGAGTGCCGATGGGCTCACCACTTGGACCTACATTTCCTGACTTAATAATTTCCTTAATTAATAAAACCCTTACAAAATTTTATAATAAAGAAAGTAAAAATAATCAGAAAAATTCGATAAAATTTTTTCTTCAAAACTTCCAATGCTATTTGTAAATAAGGAAGAGAAGTGCCCTTACGTTAATATTGAATCTCTCACCTCAAAACTAAAGGCACCTCAAAAATTAAAGTCAATATACCATAAGTCCAAACAACTTTCATCTTCCTTTAGCACAAGATGCTTTGCCCGAAGACCAGTCACGTGTGTACCAATTAATTGCCCTTGATTAGGATTTTCTACCGTCGACATATATATGGTTACCACTAAGAATAGATTGTCT
>JABUQX010060214.1:32500-35000 GCA_015478945.1 Trachelipus rathkii | reverse complement strand
ATAGATATTATATATATATTATTATATATATATATTATAATATATATATAATATATATATATATTATATATATATATATATATATATATATATATATATATATATATAGTTTGATAGATGTACAGACTTGCGATTTTATTAATTGCATTCAGCTTAGCTGACGCAACTGGTCATCATAATAAAGGGCGAAGATGCCAAATCCACTACCAGTATGTCCCAAAATATGTCACCAAATTCGAGCACGTAAGTATTTTTATATTATTATTATTATTATTATTATTATTATTATTATTATTATTATTATTATTATTATTATTATTATTATTATTATTATTTTATTATTATTATTATTATATTATTATAAAACATTTGGTATGTTTCAGGTTCCATACTATGAGACCATCTACAACACGAAGTATTTCGCCTCTCCGGTGCCCCAAGTCGTCTACAAGACCGATTATATCGATAAAATTGTTCCTGAAGATGTTTACAAAACCATCTACACCACCGTGTTAAAACCCCAGTACGTCCCAGTAACCAAATTCCAAACTGTCTACGCAACGGAGGTACTTAACCAGATTGTTCCCCAGTACGTCACTACCACGGCGTATAAACCTCAATACATTACACACACCAAATACCACAAAATTACAGTACCATTTCAACAACTGGTAACAAAATGCCCACACGATTATTGAAGCTTTAAAAATATATTTGTAAATATAAGTATGCACGATATGTTGCTCAATGCATGTATGTACCTTAGCTATTAATCAGAAATCTAACATTTATATATATATATATAATATATATATATATATATTATATAATCTAATATTAATATAATAATATATATTATATATATATATATATATATATTATATATATATATATATATATAATATATATATATATATTATATATATATATATATTATATATAATATATATTATTATATATATATATATATTAATATTAACTTTAATTGTATATAATAATTTGTTTATATTAATAGTCACTCACTATATAATATATATTAAAAATACCTCAGAAAAGTTCGATAAAGCTTTGTAATTTCTTGTTGAATATTTCAATTTCAAGAAAAATTGTTATTAAACGTAACTCATCTGAGTAATATAATAAATTAAAAGACAATTGGTGTAATTATATTTAATTAAATTGCAATCCTTAAATAATTTTCTTTTTTTAATATAATATATTATAATCACTTCGCGCTCATGAGAGGAGAGGTTCGTAACTCTATAAAGATGTAAGAGGGATTGGTTCATACCCCCAACGTTACTTTATAACTATATATTATATATATATTATACTATACTATATTTGATTTTTTATATATGTATTAAAATTAATTATGTCATTCAGTTCTTTATATAAAATAAATAATATTAATATTATATAATATAGTTAATTAGTTGCACCGAACTCTATCCCATGAAATATAATCATGCTTACCATTTACCAGGTAAAAAAATAATGATTCATCCAACAGTTGTATATCAAAATGACTTGTAATAAAAATAAATAAACTACTATACATAACATCGTTATTAATATTTAGTTTATTATATAAAATAATAAAATAATACATAAATAATAAAATTATTTTTTTTGATTGTAAATAATACATCTGCAGAGTAATATATCTCTGTATATTACCAAAAGAATAATAAAGTTTACAATGAAGGTATATAGATTAAGAATTAAAATTAAAATTTCAAAAGTTGATATATACTCATCTAATTCTAAAATGATAAAGAGTTTAAGGCCCCCCTAAAAGATTATAACTCTAACCATGGAAAAGTTTTAACAATATTCTTCATAAGCCCCAATTAATGAGACTTATATAATTCTTTAAAATAAATTGAATAAACTATTTAGTATATTAATATCATAGGCCTTAGTGCTTATATATGAGTGAGTATATTTTAGGGCTCATCTACCTGATAGCATATATACTATAGGTCATATATTATTGACTATATAATAAGTATAATTTTTTTAATTCTTAAATACATTAATAGTTAGATAGTATTATTTATATTGCAAAGAAGTTAAGAAGTCAATATAACTAAATAATCTTATATAATCTAATTAATAACTCATATTTGACTTATAAGAGCCTTGAAAAATAATAGCTAACCTATATACACCTGTATGTATCGATTAATAAATATATAAGGTTAATTGACTAAATAAATGATCTATACTGAGGTATATATAATTACTTTAGACTCACTAACTGTGAGATGTTACTATCACTATGTTAAACTATTTTTTTATTACCTATAAAGATAATATATTTTATCGTTATACTTTCGTTTTTACTCACACTATATATATATATATCATATTATAAGTATATATTATATTATATATTTATACATTTATAATAATAATATTTACCTATTTAATATATATAATGATTATGATTATTCATATATAAAATTACTCATATATAGGAGGGTTGCAAATAGCG
>JABUQX010060214.1:0-27500 GCA_015478945.1 Trachelipus rathkii | reverse complement strand
TCTAAACCATAAAGTAACCATACAATTTTTTCCTCTCTCAAGACTCACTTTTTTAGTTACTTACATTAGTAATCAATTAATTAGTTATGGTAGATGATTCTTCGCTGCTGTTACCCCTCGCCTACATATATAACCCTCAAATTAAATCCCTAATTTCAATATAATCAACTAATCCACTAAAACATTAAATTCATCTATTGAAATCACCTCGCAAAACATATTCTTACACCAAATTGTATTCCTCTCTGATACACATCAACAATGAATGGTCACACCTCTAATATTATCCGAGTTTGCGATCTATTTACCGAAAAACTTAGATCCATAACCCTTCCTTGAAGCATACACTGGTTCTCCTAGACTACTAAATCTAAACACTAAAAATTGGCACATCTCTTTCTTTCCTTTTCTTCTTATCTTTTTTTCCGCATAATGCTCCCCCTCCTATCTTCAATCTGAGTATTTAAACTTTCTAACCTCCACCTTCAAAAAATTTATTATCTAACTTCACAAACCATCATCCTATTTCTAAGGCATTATAAGGCAAGGGGGACAACAAAACCATATACAAGTCCCACTCCCACTTAAACCCGCTCCTTTATTCTAACTCCTTCCTTCCTGTCGACATCGATCACATCTCTTCCACTCAACCACATTAAAGATTATTAATTTGCCAAAAAAACTTGTACGGTTTCAACTTCCTTTGATATCTTCCCCCTTACAAAAAAACCTTAAACCACACATTCCACATGTTTTCTATGCTCGCCCACTCTCTAAACAGATAACTCTCACTCCAATCGTGTGTATATTGAAAGTACTCTCTGACAAATTATAGACTCGCCTCATGTGCGGCCCATTATCATTGTGATATAAGAAAACGCACTACATGATCTTAAACAATAACGCCGCCTCCTATCACACATCGAACATGAAATGTGATATCAATTCTCATCTGAAAAACACTTAATCTACCAAATATCCATCACCATCGCTCTACATATAATCCATTAACCATTTAATATTATATCAAATGTCAGATTATTACCAATCTTACATGTAACAAAATTTACAAAAACGTAAAACTCATCAATCCCTTTGTATCATTAATTCAAATATTTTAATAAACCAAAAGAGCGATTAAACACATATGACAGATCATAATACAAAAAACTAAAATCAATTCTGAGCACTCTTAACAAAGTTTGATTATAAAAATTAATAATTCGAAGAGATCTAATTCTTTGTCACAAACTTTGCAAATCTAAAACATACTTTAATAATTTTGGCTTTTTTTTCCATAAATATGTTAGTTCTTATATAATAACCTCAACTTTTTCTGTAACCAGCGGATGGTACTCCAGCCATTAACAGTGAGTGCATCATAGGAATATATATAAATATATATTGTTAAAAATTACACTTATATAATTTATAAAATAATTTCTACACTCTAATATTTGGAAATATCATAAATCTCTTCTAAACCTTGATCCCTTCAAATTTCATCAATAAGGCCCTCCTACTGGTATACTATATATTATAATATACTAAATATATATATTATAATAACCTATATACTATACGTAATATATATATTCTAGAATATAACATATACTTATGACTACTCCACTATATTATACTATCTATTATAACGTAGTGCATCATAGTTTAAATATGTGAGTTAGATAAATAATTATCCTATGGCTATCTGCTCTTTTTTTAATATATCTTTCTTATTTATTTATTAAGCCAAATTCTAAATCAGCCTAGATAATTCACTCCACGCTATTACTACTAAAGAGGCGGTACCGTGGCTTACCAACTATAATATTATACTATTATATTGCACATCCATAATACGCTAATATATATATTATATATATTATAGATATACTATATAATAAATTAATATATATTTAATTTATATAAATTATTATTATATTAATTATTACTATATATACGTAAATATATATATTAATATATATATATATAATATATATATATATAAATATATAAATAAATTTTAAATTTTATATAAATTATATATATTATTTATAAAATAAATAAATATTATTATAATGTATTAATATATATATACCTGGTAATAAATATATTAATATATATATTATTAATTATATATATTAATATATAAATGTTAATTATACTATTATATGTTAATATAGCGAGTAATATAAATCGTCAAAGATATCAATATACATTATTGAAATAATATTATTAATAATTTTAAATTTTATTAATGCATTAGACTATAATCAACTTAAATATAAGAATCCTCTTTATACGATCAGTATCAAAAAATATAACTAAATGTATACTTTCAGTAATTTTATAATTCTAAATTGAAAACTTAATATATAAAATAATTAATATAATAAAAGTTAAATATATTTTTTAATGTAAAGTTGTAAAATAATATAATACCTATTAATATGAATAGGATATTAAAGCGGGAGTCACCTTGCATTAATATTATTAAACCTGTGCGATAAATATATAGAGTTTCTATATGGGATTCCTTAAATAAATATTCCACACACATACATAATAACACATTGGTTGGGCATAGGTTTTATTATTACAACAGCATTGTCTGACGTTCCAATTATCTTTAGATTAATTCCATTACTTTAAGTTAAGGTTACACGTACCATTAAGCTCACAATACTTTATCCACAAGAGACCGGCTAGGTTATTTGGAAGTTTACACTCAATTACGATCAGACGGGCTTGTTAAAAGAAAAGGTTACTTGCAACAGAGAGAATTCAATAAGGGATCGAAAGCTTACCTGCTCTTTAACTTTATCTCAGAGACTCACAATTTTATTTACGGTGTGTAATATTTTTAGTTGAAGTCATATTTTATGATATAATTCTACAAGTTTATTAAGTTTACATTTCAAAGGACCACTACGCTTAGATCTTGTCATATAAAGAATACTTACTAAATCTCCTCTATAAGTCAGAGTTTTTAAATTTGCTTTTGGACATTTCACATGTAATTTATCTTAAAATAATCGACAAAAGAGCTTAATATAAATTAAAAATAAGTAAAGAGTGTGTCAGACGTAAATATAGCCATTTTAAAAGTTTAGGGAATAAATATATTAACGAATAAATATGTTGAGTTTATATTAAAAATAATATAATCTATAATATAGTTTCCATTGAGTAACCTAAGGTATGGTAACGTTGCTTAATAATTTAAATTAAAAATATGTAAAGAGATGTGTCAGGAAAACTGTAATAAAAAACATTGTAATATTTTTTTATTATATTATGAAAAATAAATTACAGCAACTATATCATTATTTATAAAAATAGGTCTTCATTTAACGCTTTATAATATCCTATGTTATAATGGAAATATACTGTTCCCTACACTAATTTGGGTGAGGTGGATCGGTTCCAACCTCTATCACTATTTGAGGATAAGAGTTGAATATGAGCTAAGGCTTAAAGATGACTTTGCGATTTTCCAAATTTTACATCTCCTTTGGACCCTCTTTGCCACAATAATTCGTGTCTCTCGGTTGTTTTACAGATGAAACCATATGATAACTTTCGTATAGTGAGCTAAGATGAAATGGAGCTAAAATTTCGAAATTTTTTAATTAAGGTGTGAAAGAAAATGAAAAGAATTATGAAGACAAAGAGAATAGTAATTTAAAGAGTTAATAAAGTAATCGTTTTAGTGCTAATTACATAATTATTTGGGAGATTCTAGTCAACGGTACGATACGACCTCTTACTCTCCTTAGGAATTATACCAAATCCTTATTATGCTATACTTGTAAAACTTACAACCAAAGACAAATATGTTCTTCTCTAGAAACTGAGTAGTATTCCTTGCTGCATTCAGTATATTAAATTTTCCTAAGAAGTAATCTGTGTAAGTGTCTTTCTCCCGCTGATCCTGTCTACGCGGTCGTACTGACGCGCGCACGGGGTGAGATACTTGCGTTTCTAATGGCCCACGGGCCAGCGGCGTGGGTGTCTCTCCACACTCCTGTCTCTCGAGTTTAATAGTTCATTATTATGTAATAAACTTCTTATTGTATAATCCTTTTTATATTCATAATATATTTTTATCTTATGAGTGTAGTTGTGTCGATTAGCTTGATGGGGTTGTAGGCCCAGACCGTCGCGGTGGTGTAGACGGTCAACAAGGGCATTGGGCCCGCGCTGATCTCTAGGCTGGTATCCTAGAGTCCAGATGATGTAGAAACAATTAGACAAATTCACTGAAATTATATACTTAATTATACTTGTATACTACTCGTAGTGTTAGTATATATGGCTGTAATAATTATAGATTTTTAATTCATTAAATGTGAACTTTAACTAATAAATAATTAAATAAGTACCTTTTGATGCGAATTGTTCCAAAATATGTATAATTTAAGATTTTCATTACTGTATAATAAAGTCTATTAAATACTTTTCCGAGATTATAACTATACTCCATAGTTTATAATTGAAGTGTTTAATCTCTTTAATATAATTATATTAATATAATATATTATATCATATAATTAATTATAATAATATATATTATATATTATATATATATATATATATATATATACTTGTTAATATAATATAATATATATATTAATAACTTATATATATATAGATTATATTAATATATTATATATATTATTATAATATAATATATATAATTATATATATAATATAATATATTATAAAATATATATATATATAGTATATATATATCTATAATTATATAAATAATAAATTATATAAATTATATATATAATAAGATAATAATTGATATAAGTATTAAGGACATCAGGTATTTATCCATACTATTCCATACATAAATAATATTAAATATGATCTTTGCTTCTGCCAATTGAAGACTTTTAAATCTTTTTATTAATGCTACAAAACTTCCGGGGATTTCAATATCACGTTCTTTTCTCCACCTCTCTCTATTGAGCCAAATTATACATTAGTTGATTGAATTGTCTAAGTCTATTAATTAACTAAATCATATACTTGTTAAGCCTGGTATATTACATATTAATAAGGCTATAGGTCTCTATTTGTGTTTTCATACAAGCGTATCTTTCTCTGTGTCATTAATTCAATGTCGCTGCCTAATAAATGAAATATAATATATAATAATAATAATAATAATAATATATAATAATAATAGTAAAAATAAATAATATAACATTTGATACATAAAACAATGATCAGTGATATATTATCATAGATGATTAAATAATAAATTATATAAATAATAATGAATAAAATAATAATATAATAATAATAATAATAATAATAATAATAATAATAATAATATAAATCAAAAAAAATTACGATAATAATTGATATGCTTTATATGTATTCTTAACACATATTTTAAATACTGCTCTGATTACTGTAGCAATTTATTAAGAAATTACATTGTGTTGATAACGTCACTTTCTATCTCTCAATATGTATATATACCTAAGGAATTCTAATGCATATCGATATTGCTAAGTATTCAGGTTGAAACTGGGATTTTTCTTACAGATAATTGGGCATATATTTCCTGATATATTGGGTGTATCTCAACATGTTAATTTTCATAGAGAAAACTAACAGAGAGGTATTTCCGTTATTACTCATTTGGGTGCTGCAATCATAATCTAGGGCAAATGGAGGTATTGATAATTATATGCTTGAAAATAGGGATGGAGGATTGGGGATTTTATATATAAAATGGTCTAGTTCTGGAAAATGAATATCTTATTAAGCGACTATATTGATGTGGTTTAAGTAATAATAATCCGTTCTAGTAAGGATATGGTGTTTAGCTATTCATAAATCAAATATGTTTTTGGATTTTATATAAGAAGCTAGTCACAGTGTAATGGTTTGTTTAATTTTCACTACTATGTAGGATTGGCTATTTAGAGTCAGGTGGTTTAACTATACTCATGCAACTTGAATATTATATGTATTATTTATTTATAATAAGTGAAAGTATAGATATAGGTGGTATGTAGCTATAAGGGATGATTTTTTTTATAAGCAATGCATTATAAATCTTGTGATAAAAGATATTTTTGTATATCTCTAATTTTTTATTTTGTTTATCTCATACTTTAGTTAATCTCGCGAGAAAAGTAGTATCGGAATTCAGCTGATACAGAAGAATCTCCTCATACACCTCGTAAGATTCATTGATTAAGGATTATGTTTTCTCTAAAAGTCATTATCGTAGATATAGTCAAGGATTTTGTGTCATAGCGTTGTGAGGAGCGCGTTTGATTTTTTACACTATCCTAGTAATATAAAGGGAAAAATACTCCGCTCACATAAATATATCGAAAATATTATATTATACCTTTAGGAGCTGTGTGAGAGTATTAAGACTACTGGGATTCTTGTTTGGGTATTAAATACTAATAATTTTATAGACTGGTCAAGAAAAATTATTACGAAAAAATAAGTTAAGAAGTTAAAATCATTTCATAAATATAAAAATTTATCTGGGTAACTAAGAAAACTCCAGGGTTCTCGAAAATATATTAAAACTTGATAGATATTACTACTCATTTCACTGCGAGAAATAAGGTCATACTGTTTTATCTGTGTTATTTCACCATATATAAATGTGGACTTTTGCATGAATATAACGTATAATTTTATTTATGTTATATCTACTCATTTGATCTAAAAAGAGTTTTTTAAATTAAGTACTGATTTAATTGGCTAGCTATAAAACTATAATTGTATTAATTTAGAGCTTTGTTTTGTGTTTGGAATTTTCTCGTTTCCCTTAGTTAATACTTAATGGTATATGCCATACTAGTGAAGCGTAAACAAAGAATATTTGGTATAATAGTTAAGTCTTACACCCAACACTTAAGAAACATTCAAAAATCTACCTTGTGTAAGTGGAGGTATCTAAGTGAAAGGTTAAGAAAGACACCATATGAGAGTGGCGTAAGGAAAAAACATACTTTGGATTTTTAAGGAGGCATTGAGAAGGAACGAAAAGACATTAGAGTGAAATAATTTAAAAAGACAATTCTCCATTAATGATGTAATATCATGTAAGGTATTATTATATAATAAGGGGAATAATTAGTTTATCATTGTAAGTGTTATTTGAATATATAATGAGAGAAGATATAATTATGCTGTGATATTTAATATTTGGTCCGAAAGAGTGCGTATATACTATCAAGTGATATATGATAAAGGTAGTACATCGATTGGTGAAGAACAAGGTGATTTTTGAAAGTAAATGTGTATAAGATAAGGATGTGTTATAGTATTAACCTGCAAATCACTTTTAACGATTGAAAAACATAATACGATTTAGGGTAAGATAGTAATTAGGAGGAGAATAAGAATTAATATATATATATCATAATTTGTAATAAATAATTTTTAAAAGTATGATTATTATATGGAATTAATGCAACAGGTGACGTACACATATATCTAGATAAAATTTAATAGGTAAATAAGCTATATACTATGGCAGAAGATCGTTAGTCATATATAAATAGATAATGTTAGGTTGGTTAAGCTTCTTAATTATAAGGAATCAAAAAGTATGTATGATAAAACCTAGATATAATTAATACTTCTTAAAATAATGAACGTGTGAGTTATAAAAATAAAATTAAATAATATTAGGATATAGTTGGTTATTATGAGTCGATATGTTTTAATAACACTACTACATATATCTAGGGTTATTCTATTATATGTCTGAACAGACCGTTATATAATATAAATATAACCTATTATTATTATATATAAAAAATATATTGATAAGATCTATTGAAAAATTATAATATCTTAAAAAAGAGTTGGAAACGATGCTGACTAACTAGATTTTAAGTGAAATACGCGGAAGAGATGAATTAAAATAGAAAGGAATTTTACCCCTAATGTTAGATTTCAAGAACCTTATAATTTCATATAGGTAAGTTTATGCCCTCACACTGAATTACCTAGTCTATAATATTATTATTGTATAATTCAATTATAAATTTTTTATAAGAATTATTACTTTATTTTTATTAAATATATATAAAACTATATCTATTGAAAGGAAACGGTAATCAATACTTTAATGACATAATTAACTCAATTTTATTCATTTGGATATAGATCTCGGTGATAAATGACTAATATATTCGCTAAATTTTATTGGATTTTTTTATGCGTAGCTAAAAATTTAGCTAATATTTCAGTTGAAAACAATTCGTACAGAGAATGTCAACGGTCTAAGTACCGGAGCACTCATACTAAACTAAGGATCTAAATAATAAATTAATAATCCCATAATCATGCAATAAGATAAAGATATACTACATAATAATACACTCACCATAATATACTCATAATAATAATAATAACACTAATAATATAATAAATAATATTTAATTAATGACCACCAATGTTTAAATAAATGTTGATTAAAGCCAACTTTTAATATTTCAATCTTCACATATTAATCTCATTTAAGAAATGGAGAAATTTGTACGGGAGATAGTTGCAAACTTTCCCATAATTATTTTGCTGTGCTATTTAAAAGATAGTAAAATATTGAAAGTTAATTTAGAGGAAAATCCAAAATACAAAGTCAAAAAGAGATAATATATTTTACTCCACTTTTACTTAATAGCCTCTTACCCGACTCTTATACTCAATTATGATTAATATATATATATTAAATATATATATTATATTACATTAATATAATATATTATATATATAAATATTAAAATATATTATATATATCTTATTAAATATATATATCATATATATATATAATATATATATATATATATATATATTATATATATACTAATTATATATTAAGTATATATATATATATTAACTATTAAATATTTTATATATTATAATAATTATAAATATATATTAATAATATAAAATTAATATATATTAAATATATATTATATATTATATATAATATATATATATTAATATATATATATATTTATGATATATAATATATATATATATATATAATTATATATACGATATATTAGTATTATATATATTACGGTATATATATATATATTAATTATAAATATATATATATATATTATATTAGTATATATGTAGATTATTTATATATAACCTTTTTCCTTTTGATATAATATATTAATATATATACTATATATTAATATATATAATTATATATTTTATTAATTATATATATATATTATATATATATTATATATATATTAAATTAATAATATTATATTAATATATATTATTTATTAATTAATACTATAATATATATATCAATTAATATATACAAATACATTATATCATACATTGAGCATAATAAATTATTATATATATATTAATATATTAATATAATATATATAATTAATATTATATAATATTTATATATATATAATATATATATAATATTATGAATATATATATTATATTTATAATATATATATTAGATAATTTATATATATAATCATTATACATTTTTGAAATATTATATATAATATAACAACGGTAATTATGACTTTCTCTCACAAATTTTGGACCTACTTCAGGATACTACATATATATATATATACGACAAAAATGTAATCTATATATAAAATAATAAAGTTATTCTTGGAGATCTCTATATCCCCTCTAAATTTGGAGTAAGGTAGATTGCGTTGTGAGTAAGTATACAAATAACTTTTTAGTAAAAAGAGTGAAATTAGCATAATAAGATGTTAATTTATTCATTTGTATCTATTAATGTATCATATTACTTCCATGGCCTTCATATTATTAATAGTTTATGTGGAAAAGTATTTATGTAGATCAACATGAGATGCTTGATGTGTTGTCATGTTAATTAGATGTTTATAATCCTGTTTGGATCATTATTATATATAGTGGTTTTAATTATATCTATTAGTTGAGTAAGTGCAGCATTTTCTTCGGTGTGTGTGATAAAAATATGGGTGTTGAGATCTGCAGTTTATTATTGCGATCTAAATGGACACTCTCTCTTCATCTATGGTTTATATTTTGTTATCATAGTGTGATTACTAAGTGTAATTTTTGAGTATAAACAGTATGGAGGGGTATTTTTTTATATTATAGATGATTTGAGGGGGTGAGGTTTTAAATAGATTTTTTTAATATGATAGATATTGAAGAGATAGGATGAAATCAGTTGTAGTAATGTTGTTTTAGGTTATAATATATATATATAATACTAAGTTTTTTTTATGTGAAAGTAAGAGTTAAGCTTTTTAGGATATAGGTTAATATATATAGTTAGTATGTTGCTTGTTTATTTTTATTATTAAATTGGTGTATAGTTATAGTATTATTCCTAGGCTTTATATTATTATAATGCTGTTTGAGTTTAAATTACATAGGTGGGTATTTATTTATTCAAAATAATTTTTAGTTATTTAAGATAATATTCTTCTATACTCAGTGAGGTTAGCAATAATAGTTTGACCAAAATTTTTGAGATGCACGAAGGTTAGGGCTTGGTGGGTCGCTATAGACTTAAAGTGTAAGTTTGTGTCGAGCCCTTGTATTGGCTAGGTAGTTACTCCGGTAGAAAACACCTAAGATAGAATGTTACTATATGAAAGAAGGGTTATATCGATGAGTAACATGGAGTGTATTTCGTAGAGTATGACGATTTGTAAATAGAATAAAGTGTTTTTTTATGGTTAATATCTGTTAAAATAACGAAAAAAAAATTAAGATGTGTACTTGGAAGTGGTGGGTGCCAAGTTATTTATGTTATTATGTTTTTTTTTCAATTGTGTTATATCCCAAAACTACTGTGAGTATAAAATGTGCATATGGAGTGTAATAGAGTGAGTATATAATAACATATTATTATCAAATAATTGATATTATTGTGAGATGGACTCACGTCGGCTAAAATTTCGTGGAGCACATTTGCCTTACGTGTGTAGAGGGGGCTCGAACAGCTGCCAGGTGTCGAGGTAAACACATGAGAGCGTGGAAAGCCGAGAGAGAGCGAATAGTTTTGGATCTCTAGTGAGCGCAGAATGTGTCAAGTTGTTTTAGTCGGATAGAGCGTGCCATGTATGATGGCTGGGCACTGGAACGACGCCCCGCGACACCCAGAGTGAAAAAGGGATCCCCAATGCTCATGACCGAAACCCGAGCTGGGTTTGGTTGTAGATTGTCTGGCGCGCCAGAGCTACGATAGCCAAAGAGTTGTAGGTTGTAAGGGGGGGAGATAGAGAATGAGTTTTTGTTTTTAGTGATATGAAAACCGGAATGAGAAGATAGTGCATTATTGGTTCGCTGGCCGTAATCGTCCCGTATTCAGGGATGTAAGATTCCAAGAGGAGATGTGGAGAGCGACACGCGGACAGAGCTGACTTTGAATAGCAATCTGTATGAGACCTGTTCACCCTGGGGTAACATCGTAAGCTTGTACAATCTTGTTTAGGTGTGCAGAATAATAATATTAGTGTGTTAATTTTTCATTTACATATCTTCATGATCGAGTGAAATTCTTATGAGAGTTTATGTTTGAGAAATTAGTCTTTTTCTTGGAATATCTTCTTATTCGTGTTGTTTTTTTTAGAAAGTGGAAGTATGGAGGGATGATTAGTGCCCTAATGTGGTTTTATGAAGATTGAGTTAAGCCCATATTGTGTGTAGTTATTTATGTCTGTATAATTTTTACGTGCATACAAATTTCATGTTCAGACTATGTTATGTTTTCTCCTAGTTATTAGGTGATATCTCTCACGTTTTCTTGTCCACCTACCGCGTTTAAGGTTTACGTGAGAGTGAAGTCAATTTAGCGGGTCATAGTTTCCTCTTTAGTTTTAAGTTTCACCATATATATATAACCCAGCCGGGAGTTATATATTTGGTTTGTATAAGTGACTATGATAGTGTGGTTTGAATATTTTTGGATGTATAGCCATACTGGTAGATTGAACGAAAAATTAGCCGACGTTTATCCACGAAGACAAGCTTTTTTTGCGATAGTATAAGGAGGTAACAGGATATGATTATGCGATAACCTTGTCACTAGTTAACGCGAACTTTGTGCATATTATTAATAACTCTTGAGATAATGTCTTCGTTGTATTCATACAAATAGAAATAAATATATTAAATTACTCTACTGTTTATCCGGTCCCACATGCGTTCCTTGCCACTCTGTCGAGAAAGAATTCTATGTTAGTATTGTACATAAAATAGTTTTATTAATATTTCACCAACTTTGGTCACATATGCGAGCGGCTATAACTACACCATAGAATTACAGCAGTTGGTACAATTAGCTGACGGTTGAGTCACTCAGTGGCCGATTGAGACGGTGCCCGATTATACACTAGTCGAAACTCCTACCCTGTACCCATGCAAACCTTCGGAGAATAGTTTTGACGGAAGCAGAGAAAACATTCCAAGAAAAAGAACCTACAAATAATAGCGCCCAACAAAATTCGAGAGAATCTCATCTATTGCAACGATATCCCTAATTCGGCTGACAATCCGTGCACTAGATAGGTCTCTATTTTCTCTATACAATACCTCAGACGAAGACTAAGATGTTGATGTTTGTCAACTACAAAAATAAATTCTTATAATATATTGGAAAGAAAATATAGCTTTAGTCATAAACTTATTAATTTATCCCCTCCCTCCTCCTAATTAAAATGATCAATGTGCTTCACTATAAATATAATCCATTATAACACAACTAACTATAACACGTACACACAAAACTAGAACCCCAATTATACAATTATTATAACTAAACTTACATACCACTTATCTCACATAACTATTTTCACTCACTTGACAAGAAAACACTCATTAACTACCAGAAGATGAGCCTATATTGAATAACTCACTATCGCCTCAAGGTGATATAGCAGATTACAATATATATCTCATACCACTATACTATCAAAATGTTTTACAAGTAATAAATGATGTTTCAAAACACAACATTCATCTTTGATTTAATATATTTTCCCGTTTTGTCTGGTGGTCACCAACCCAACTCGCTTACCTGAGTCACGTGCTTCGACCAAGCTATCGAGCATCGCGACACTAGAAATGATTCAACTAATTACCTATCAGTGCATCAATATTGGAGACACCTGAATATTCCTTTACTGTAAGGTGCTCTGCTCTATTCATTTAGACGAATACTAAATATAATATATACCCTCATCAGTGTATAGCCTGATACTATTATCATTACTTAATAAGTTTTTATATACTCCCTATCTCTAGTAATGACCTAAGTGGAAATCTCACGCCAGAGCGGTGCCGCTTTCCTCTCGGATGGAAGCAGCCCTTAAGGATAGTGGAGCAAAAATCCAATTGAGGGTACATGTGGCCTCCCAATGTGAGGCACAACGTTCAATCCATATTTATTATCCTCTCTCTCCATGGTGGAATTTCATTACCATTACTCTACTTTAATATATACCTGGTATACATATTTAAAGCCAATCCAATACCATTATGCACAAAGTTTCTATATTCTAAATAAACAAGAACGGTAGAAATCAAAGAATTTATCCGAACCTCACTTAAAATCTAATATACCCATTCTAATCCACTACAGTTAACTATACTAAAACTTGTCAACTACATTTTATATTTATTATCATCTAGGAATGGTTACTCTAATTATACACTACAGCCTTATCCCTACTAACGCCATCAATAGCACTAAAGTAATATATATATATAATATAATATATTCACACTATATACTAACTTAGTGAATTTCAGAGTCAGTGTATAATCGCAAAGGTTATTTACCTCCTTTAGAGTGGAGAAACAATTATTAATTTTATCACTTTTACTTAATCACTAACATTTTCAACTATCCTTATTAATTAATTAATCAAACTTTTCTTTTTCTACCCGACTTAAGAACATAACTTTGCGGTTCAAAAACACATATTAAACATATAATTATGTATTATTTTAATATTATGAACTTATATTTAGAGAATGTCTAGCCTCACTTTTATGATATTAATTATAATATTAATATATAATAATATAATATAATTATTAATATATATTCATATATATATATATATATATATATATTATTTAAATATTAAATATAAATTAAATATTATATATATGATTTTTATAAAAATAAATATTTTAATTGTTTATTTAATGCAAATCTAATGGATATATAGCACATTATAGCTTCTCTGTAGATTGTGTATTATTTTCAATACATAACATAAATGCATATATTTTGCGAAAACATGGTACGACGAGGTCTGATAACGGTAGAGCTTGAAGTAACAGAAACCAGTACGAAAAACGATTTGTGAAGCAATGAGACCGCTGCACAAAATACATTAAAGTAATAACAATGCTCTTCCCATGTATAGATTTGTTCGGTCTGTATAACGTTCGAGAAGTATAGCTACTCTGTTAGCGTCCCTAGATTTGGATAATAAACCAATCTTTTTAATGTATAGTTATACATATATTAATTGGAGGACATACGATTGAGTATATTTTTATTGTTACTTTAACTTAGGTAACTATAGCCGCTACATAGAAGAGCACGGAATTATACCAAATTAATCAAATACTTAATATTCATTCATATAAACATTTGGCCAAACATCATAACTTATTTCTATATCTTCTCCCTCGCGGAGTGAGGTTAGTAATATATAATGCACCATACACCATTGTTTATAGTATTATTACGGAACTTTCTTACGGAGTAGTTTTATCAGAAAAGTTTTTGTTTAAAGATAGGAGTGAGGAAGGAATTCTGTTAAATATATGGAATAAATTATACCTTTCCCAACCACAACCTTCTCTTAAGTACCATTACATAATTTATAACTGGCCAACGCTTATCATATTACAAATTATATACATCAATATTGGTCTCTATCAACAATTTTCTCTTGTATATTTACTCTGCACGATTACAGAAAAGAAAAAAACATGTGTTATTTTGTCCTGCTATCAATTAATGAATAATTATGTATTTCCATGATCCACTACCCACCACTCTCATTGTTTTGTTTGTAAACAGTTGGAATTATTTCTTGGTTTGTTTTTTTTGTGCCCTATCGTTTGCCCCATGATGTCTGGTTGATAATATTGAAACGTTTTTATTCCTCTTGGCTGCATAGGAAACTAGAAGTTGACCGATGATCCAAAAAGAAAAGCTGCCGATTTCACCTCTCTTATTTTTGGAATCCATCAATAATTACTTCTGGAAACGTACGGTTTCCTTCTAGGTGTGCCCACAAATTGTAATAATCTTATTCAAGAGGGTAGGAAAGGTTAAATATAGGTTTCACGACAGAGTTCCATTCGTGGGAAATGTTCTCCCAGTATTAGATCCAATTCTTGAGGTTTTATGTGTGGGACAAGATAAAAGGGTAGTTCGCATTGACCTTTAAAAATTGGGGTTTTCCAGCATCGGCATCCGCCCAATAATCTTTCAATCTACCACCCGTATTTCAGCAGGCTTGTTTTGCCCCAATGTACTGTCAAATGAGCATCCCTTACCCCCACTTAATATCACTGATTTAATACCAAATATAAGCTGATTCATACGAAATGTGATGATAATATTACGCTCAGAAGGTATTATATTGTGATAATTTTGGCTACTTTGACATTTATAGTATAACATAAAGAAAGTATTATGCATTAAAATACTCTGATTGATAAAGCAACATTTATGTACGTTCCATACTATCACGCATAAAAACTCGTTACTTCTCAATATATGAATGTAAAAATTATTCCTTGATAAAATTTAATGTCATTACAAATAAAATTAAATATTAAATACTGAAATAAAAATATAAAGAACTTAATATTGAAATCTAATCTATCATAAAAGTCAGACAATAACTGAACATTCAATTATATATATCTGAATAAAGTAGATCTAACAAAGCTTAACATAGTTACATCTTGCCAACATTAATTTCTCAAGTAATAACTGTTTTAGTATATAACAATGATTAATCTTACTTCAACTAAACGACGACCACTTAAATTAAATTAAGAACTAACCAAATAATTAGTTCAGCCTATTATCATTAAAAATTAACTGCACAAACTGTTCTAGGATATTTATTCATAAATGTTTAATATATAATTGTATCGTTTAAGTTGCTCGAACTTATTAATAAATTATAACTTTTTGATTATAATATAAATTTTGATTATAGTATATATTATATCATAATTAAATATATAACGTATTATATATATAAATAAGATAATATAAAGTACTAAATCATCATTAGCATAATCATCAATAATACTTATATTTACCTAAAATTCGAATTTACATTACTGGAGGAGACAAATTTGGGTTAGGGGTTTTGATACACATTAAGTGATATACAGCTTAGGATCATTCTATTACCCTATTTTAATAAATATATTTAATTATTGAATAGGTTCACTAGAATATTCATTATAACGTGGTTCTATCTTTTCCCATTAGTGCTGGTAATTTTACTAGATTCATATATTATAATAATCCTTAAATTAAGTAGGGTCTATAATCATGCTTTTATATATGCTTTTAGCTTATTCTTCTATTCTATAAAACATAATCTTTTATTTGAAGAAGAGGATTACTATTTACTGTGAAATGATGATACTACGGTTTAACCTATGCTAAAAATTCAAGAATTTATTCAACCTAAATCAATGAGTCAACTTACCAGTCTTCTGGAAATTTGTGAGTATATTCCTCTGTGGTTATTAATTAAAACGTAGCATACAAGTATTAATTTTTGACTTATTTCATTAATATTTTGATACCTTCGTAAACTCCAAACTCATCTTATCTTCATTTACTAACATGAGATCCTTTAACTTATGTGTATTCAAAATAGCCCTCTTCATTCTAGTTGAGATAAATCATGTCTTCTTCTTATCAATATAAGTGAAGTTTCTTCGAACATTTAGTGGGTTAAAGAAGGAATACCACTGAGGGATTAACCCCTAAAATCCATTATTATGATGTTATTTTTGGGGTGGTAATATATGAAATAAACCTCAGTAGACCCAAAATTAAAGTCACTGGACATGCTCGAATAACTATACATATCCGTCGTATATGTAAATTGTGCAAAAAATCAAAGGAAGTTTGTGAGAAAAAATATGATTATAAAATGGAGTGTGTTTATTACCACACTTTTATCTCAATAAAGTTATCCTGTATAGCGTGTAGCAATAATTATAGCGGTGATTGTATCTAAAGACAATAAGTATGCTTGCAATGGAAACCCAAGGTAATGAGAACCTGTCATGAAATAAGTACAAGTCGCAAGAAACTCTCCTCTAAAATATGGCGGTATGCTACATGACCTTAGGTAAATCATTTATATATAATAGCAATATAAATTATATAATAAATATGAAATAGCAAGAATATCAAAAGCTAGAAAGATATTGGAGAGAGTTAATTAGAGAAATTCACAGGTAGAAGTATAACTATGAGTAAGTACGTTACAATAAACCCTAGAAATAATTTTTTATCAAGGAGAAGAAATATGGTATTATTTAAGCACCTACCATGAATATGTGGAATTTAATATTAGCTGTATATATTATTATATTTATATATAGAATTAATCAACCTATACTACCTTATGCTACTCATAAAGCTTAATGACAACTAGGTGATACTGTGAGTAAGTCAGAAAAAGGCGTCACTGCAGAATAACCCTAATCAATTTATTATACTAAAGAGAGTATGTTAAAAAAAGTGAGAGATACAGATAGTGATATATTATCATAAGAAAGATCACGAATAAAAAGAAGATTTCATAAGATAAATACATTAAGTAAACAGAAAAAGAGCAAAGATTTGTGTTCTCAAAGAGTATAGTATTAACGTTGTAGTTTGAGAAGATGATATGTTAAAGGTATAGAGATAGATGAAGAGAAAGCTCATAAGTTTAAATTGGAAGTAGCATTATAATAAAACCATACTTAGTTTATCCTTTTAAACTACAACTATATAAGTAGAAAGAAAGTTTACAGAGTGATTAGTGTATTGCTTCAAGATGAGTGATTATACCTATTCTACCTAGACAATATATTATATCATTTATATTTTATGCCTCTATGAATTGAAATAAGTCGTCATTTCAAAATTGTGTGAATAAGAATGATGAGTATGTAGTGAGTTTTAATTAAAGCAATACTATTATATTATATAAAGTATGGATAGAGGAAACAATCAATTTTAAAATGTAACAAAATTGATGAAAAATAATGTATAATACTAAAATGAGATTAAAGGGATATCGACAACTTCTGACTAACCACACTATGGATAAATTTCTACAAGGTATATTTAAAGAGTGGCTGACTTGATATCACAAATCCTGACACATATGATTAAGTACCATAGATAACGATACTGAGAGGAAGGAAGCAAGTAATGAAAGGTAAATATACAGAGATATAAGTGGAAGAAGTATGTGAGAGCATAATGAAAAACTAATAACTTTTAGTAGTTACTAAGAAGATTGAGTCACGAAGCATTTTAGGTGAGAATATGTGCTTGAGCTCAATTATGTAGAAGAGATAATCAGGAACAGGACGTCCGAATAATATGTGCGGAAGAAGTCAGTTCGGAAACAAAATTCGAGGTAGTAGATCAAAAATAGCACTAGGAAGAGATCTGTAGGCGATAGTCAGAAGCACGGTATTTATCTTATAACAGAAGCGGGTAGTGAGACTATTGCAATCTATGTATGATAAATCGAATTTTTGGAAATATTATTAATAGATTATTAAATTCTTAATAATTTGCTTGTATATGTAATATATTATTCACGATGTACTAAGGCTTAATATGGGTAAGAGCACGACGTCGTGATATTACAAAAGGAAGAAAGGTTTACGACAAAAGAATAGCTGTTATATCGGAAATCGTGTAGACCTAGGGAGTCCATATTTCTTTAGCAACAAGCCTCAGTGACTACCGTATAGCCTAAACCTCTACCGCTCTTCCAGCCATGAGCGCCGAAATATATAGAGCGAATACTACATCGTAATAGGCCCATAGCTAGAACCTTAACCGTAAAACCACGTATATTTCTAAGCACAAAAATAGCCCTATAGAGCCGTATGCAACCCTTCATATAGTAGACACAGGAGTTCGGTGGGACAAAACTTGAGTAGAGAGGATATTTTACTATTAAAAATATCAGCCGAACCGTTCCCTCCGCACTTTCTAAAGTGCCACCAAGTCACAGTCGTGAGTGAGCATAGAAAAATAATAAATCTCAAATTTAAAAACTACGCCTAGAATTACGAGTGACAGTTAAGAGTGTTAAGAAAGTAGAGGTGAATACTACAGGCTCTGATAACGGACTAGAAAGAGGTACTCTCAGCAAGACGAATTGAGGGGATTTAGAGGAAAACTATATTTATAACTGACTTTGTCTATTGCATATATGATAGTTTTTTCAAAGTTATTCTAATGCACACGAATTAAATAGCAGAGGAAGCGATGATAGTAATTCCACCGGAATAAGTATGGTTCACAGGAGATGCCCGGAAAAAAAACAGAGAGAAAGAAATTATACCGGGCACGTTGACCCCATTGGTAATTTTCCTGAATAGCAAAATGTCAGAGAGTGTCCGAGCGATTTGCTTGATGTTGTTAAACTAGAACACATTGAGTTGGCATATTTTCTACGGTTACAAGAAAAGTATGTTTTAGAGTCTCAAATTGGATTTTTTTTTTGTCATTAACCGGGATGAAATGTATAAAACACGAAGTTTTTGATTTGAAGACAACAAGGTGTTTTATCAACCAACCATTTTATCATTTTTATTTCAAGGGACAGAGAATGGAATATATAATATATAGATATATAGATAATTATATTATAAAATAAATTATTTTTATATTTATAATTATATATTTGTAAAAATATTATAATAAATAAACCGGTATACCTAATATATATATTACTATATATTATATTATATATAGGTAAATATTACTTATAAAATTATACTTCATGCTTTTTACTAAAAGAATAAAAATTCCCATGAAAATTTCTTTGTATTTATAATTTAATTTATAGCAATAAATCTCAATGGCCTTTCCTATGAGCAGACATATATCTAATAAATAATAAAATAATATGTAGTTTTAGTGGTGATAAAACATTATTCAGGCTGTGCTTTACAATAATTACTACAGTATTATTAAAATTTTTAAATATATAAGTTTAAATAACAGAAAGTAACCTATATAATATATATATTAAAATATACGACAATAAATGAATAGTAATTATTATTAAGATTATTATTACTCATTATATTCCAAATTTTATTATAATTTATTCTAAATAATTTAATTAATTAAATAATAGTGTATATAAAAATTATATAATATGAATATAATAATAAATATATATATTATTATATTATTATATATATATATATATAATTATATATATATATAATTAAATTAATATATATTAATATAATTATAATATATATTATCATACTATATAAATATATATATATAATATATATATATATATATTAAATATTATATAATATAATATTAAAATATATTAAATAATTAATGCCACCTGGGTATAATATATATAAATATTGCATAATATAAACATAAGGCCCACCTAAAAATTAAAAATAGTAAATTAAATAAAGAGCTTAATCGTTGTGAGCTTTAGAATCACAATTGAAGGTGACTAAGTGTGTTGGTTATAAATATTTGTCCTGTAATCCTGCTTTTTGCAATATGTAAAGTTGTAATAGTTTATATATGAAAAATAAAATATTGTGCCCTCCAAGCAGTATAAATAATGTGGTGAGACGAGATGTATAATTCTATTTATATAATACATAATATATATGCCAATAATATATATATTTGTCGCTTAGCAGGGATATTAACTGCAAAATGAAGATTTGAGATAATAATCATCTCTAGGTTGAATTAAATATTATGGCGGGAGACATTAGTAAGATATAAGTAGAGAGTCAGATGCTTTGGTGCAGCCCCTGGCACTTAAAAGTGAATAATAATTAGCGAGTACTGAATGTCAATTGGAAATTTTGTATATCTAAATTTGCTGTTGATGATTAACTACTCATAAGCATTTAAGGAAGACTTTGAGATGTTCTACAAGCAATTTACTGACATTATTCCCACTAGATTATAGAAAATATATTAGAATATATTGAATCATTACTCACATTGGTAATTATAAAAAGTAAAAAATTCATAAGTTAATTTCAATATTAGAGAATTTCTGACAATCATCGTGATAAAGGAAGGAGTCGAATAGACCATTCTTTTCTCCCGCCCTTGTATGTTTGTGGAACTTTCTTCCTGTACACTTTAATTGCGACGTGCGCGCTGTTAAAGTGAGCCTTTCCACTTTCTTCCAATAACGCATATTCTCAATAATGATAAACTTACACTGCTAACCTTTTGCAGTCTAGGAGATCAATTTCTCATTAATTCTTAATGCTCCTGACATAATTTTAAGATCTATATTTGAAGGGTACGGTTAGTCTAAGAGTGAGAGTGTGCGATTGTTGTAATAGTGAATAAAATTGGAAATTCTTCTCACCAAGATAATTCTGGAATAAACTCGGATGGATGACTCAATCGCCTGACTTCTTCTGTTCTGCTACCTACTATTATCACCTTTCCTACCTTCCAAAGAACCTTATTGATACCCTATATTTTCCCTTGCGTCCCAATATGAAGAATTTCGAGTCCCCATATCATTTTCTAGGCAACACTCTCATAGGATATCTCTTTAGATATCTGTGATACATTAGAATGAGAGACACTAAAAGTCAAAGATATTTCGATTGCCATACTGTCGTAGGTTCTCTACTATACATTAACACTTATATATATAATAATGATTCAACCTTTCGATTTTAAAATAAATTATTGTCTCAAACATTGTAAGTCCTTCTCAAACTCACGTGTCACATAATTGTAATAAGAGTGCAATGAAAAAATAACGACTCACTAATAATCACGATAATAGGCCTTCTTCTACAAACGAGGAGAAAGAAACTCTTACTTTTATCTATTATAAGCTTCTGACACTTACGACTCTTTAGATCTAATCACTTTAACATACTAGAGTTTCATAGATTACCACGGAGATTCACTAATTCGCTAGTTAGAAACAGAAACCCAGCCCTCAACAATATATTAGGATAGAATAATAACTGATGGATGTCCTGACTACAACCTATAAATTTAACTCCGAGTATTTTTGTGTCGCTCCGCAATTTATTCACTCCGTTGATTTCTTGTCTCTCAAAGAGTATATTCTATTTTTAATAATTTAAAAAAAATTATTGAATCTTTAAAATAAAAATTATAATTTTTTCTAGTAAACACAGAATCGTGAGTCTTCTTTCCGACGTAGGAGTGTAGAGTTCGTGAGTTTTATTAGTATGCTATTCCAAATTGCAAAATTATTAACTAAGAAACAGCGTAATATAGTCATCATTTCAGTATTGACATTTGGTTATATTCGTATAATAGCAATAAGGGATTTCCTATCGCTCAAACTCCTTTGGCGTGTGCTACATTTTCTTAAGTGTAAAAGAGCATCTTTCGCTTCTTTTTAAATAACATGAGCAGTGCAATTTCGGTACATAGCTGTAGAGAAGCTTCTAATGAGAGGATGCTGCAGTGTCCAATGGCGTGACGAGCTCTTTAACTTTGCTGTTTTTAACATTCTTTGGAACTTTCTGAAGTGGTATTATTAAGTTTTTCTGTTTCTAGTTGCGCCGATTTTTCGGTAAACTTTTACATATTTTATTAATTTTTTTAATTTTGAAAATTTTTGGATAGCATATATACCAACTAAGTTAGAAGAGGAAATTTGAAAAGCCCTTGCAGAATTCGTAATCAGCATCATATTTAAAGTAATAATTCTACAAGGACCGTACAATGTACTATTCTTTAAAATTTGCTTTGTACAAATTTTGACCTTCGAGTTTTCCTCGGCACAGGCGCGTGCTGGCAGTGTTCCTTTCAGACAATTTTCTCCGGCGGGGGCTTTACAGAGAATTCGGCGGGGGGGCACATAGTATAACAATTTACATAAAATTAAAGGATAATGATATTCTTGTAACTTGTCCAGCAGATCTTAGTCTTATTAGTTACTGTCTTATTGATTTATAAATATCCGAAATATACCAAATCTTTTAGTTGTAAAAATATAACAATCTTTTTGTGAAATTTATTGGGAAGCTAACATAAATAAAATATAACATAAGAAGACTACAAAATTAATGGAAAGAAATATTATAATTAAAATATATATGCGTGTATATGGCTTTTTCAAATAAGGAAATAAGATCTTTGGTAAAAATAAATTATATAGTATATAATACTATATATATATATATTATATATATATATATATATATATATATAATATATATATATATTATATATATATATATATTTTATATATATATATATATATATATATACTTATATATAGTAATGTGTGGGTGTATATATATAAACACTTCCGTAGGCATAAATGCCCGGGAAGTTAGTACTGCATTTATTAAGTTTAGCGGGTATTAAAGAAGTACGTTCAAAGGAATCGTAATCCGAACGAGTTTTCTTCGTCGCATACAAGTCCACTGTTTTTTCTACAGAAAATCCTCAGTTGGAATCTCAGACCCCTCGTGCTTATCAATTTACAACGCAATTAAGGTATTTTACTGGGCAGCATTCTATTCTTGGTCCTTACTTACTATTCGCGTTATATGTACTGACGATCTTTCTACCCGAGGCTTTGGTCATTACAGGAATGACAAGAAGGATTTTCAAAGAGATTTTGTAACTCACAATATCCCAACGTCCGCTTCAATATTTTCGACAAATGGACCCTTTCATACTGCTTAATATTTCGCCTTTCGTGCATGGATTGAAATGTAAAAATTGAAGGTTTTTTTCAGGTCAGCTAGTACACTTCAGCATTAAACATCGGAAATCTGTCAGACAAAATTTTTCTAACTTCAATACCGGTTAAATTTGTTAATGACTGAAACATCTCAAAGCGACCAGCAAATATCATTATATCAATTGGATTTGTCCCGTTGAACTTTCTTAAATTTCTTCTATTACACTATCGCTGTAATATTTCATTCTCTTTAAATGGCCATTTTCTTATCTTTCAATCAGCAAATCAGGAGCAAATTCAGAGCAAATCCAATTATTTCACACCGAGACGTTTTTGTAAGTCACTATTGACTGTCCACCTGATTTGCATATTCGCAGGTGCATTTTGTTCAGTAATTAGGGAGATCGACTTCTGGGTCATACTAAAGGTCCTTCTTTTGCAAAGCCATTGCTAAGGTAAGAGTGACTAAGGGATTCCATTCATTCATAACAGGTGAAAGGAACTCTTCATTCTGATTTCCCCGAAGATGCCCCTGCAAGTGATGCAAGGTATTTCCCTTCTTTGTGGATATGTCCCTTCTTTGTGGGACTTGACTTTAAGCTCCTGAAGACAACATTCACTATCTTATAATGAGATAACCATCTCACCATCAATGCATTCTCGGAAATCTTGAGGATTGGATCAATGATTAAGATTAAAATTCATGCAAAAATATTTTTCTTTTTTTTTTGGCTACTTGCTAAACAGATTGTAAATTTTCTTTTCAAAATATAAAAAAATTTGACTTTCTGATTTTTTTATTCCTGCAAGAGGCTGCCTGCAGGGACAATATATGTGTCCTTACAGTGTATATAGAGAACTTCTTGTTTGCCTTTTCCTGAAAGCCTTTTTCTTTACACTCCAACTTTTCCCAAGCCATATTTAGCACCGTCAACCAAAACAATAATGAGTGTCCATAATTGAATCAAGAAGTCAGTCAGCTCCTTTAATCATAGCATTTGCAATAATTTCTGCTTTTCCATTCAGTATTTTAACAACTGACAAGAACTTTTCTATGGAATTTTTATCCTCCACTACTCTAAAATTATAGACTCAGCCTTCCATTTCCTTATCTTAAAAATTCTATTCATGCTTAGAATAGTTTGTTTTGCAAATGTTTTTTCAAACTCATCTTTCAAACATTAGTCTTCGCCATAAATACAAAACGTTACTCGGCAGTGTCCATTGCTGCTCGTAATTTACCTATCACTCTAACTCTTTTCTTCCATGTTTTTAAAAAATCATGCATTCATTTGTCCGGAAACTACTTTCAATCAACTCTGAATATTTAACCACCAATCAATGTTCTGTTCTACCCAACACTGAGCAAACCCTTCCAAAGTATTTTAAACGCCTTTCCTATTTAAGTCTCTTTCATTCTGCTGAACAATTTGTTGAACAATTTGAGAGTGAATTAGTTTATTCATAGCCTTGTCTCCTGAGGTTTTTCCATTATTCTACACTTATAGTGCTGAGGCTGAGAGTGGTTTCATCGCTTTCTAAGATTTCCCAATTATTTCCTAAGCTTTGGCAAATGCGCTCGTTTTTCTTCACTTATGTGCCAGCCCAATATATTTCTGTTTCCATTTGTTTATTGTAGTATACATTGTTTTGTCAGCGAATTTTGCGGAAGTGAGCTGGAGAATCTTGCATCCTTTTTTTCAACATTCTTCTAAATCAAGTAAGGTTAATTTGTTGAAAATTGATACGCAGCGGGCGTTTATTCTCTCCGGCGGTTTTTTACTAAGGTTCTTGCTGCCTGCCAGGATCACTATTGAAATAATAAGCAGTATTTTGTTTCAGCAGTCCTAATGATCGCCGAAAGAGAAGGTACCTATGAAAGTAAAAAAAAAGATAGCAATAATATATAATATATGTATATATATATATATATATATATATATATATATATATTATATAATATTATATATATATATATTATATATAATATATATTAGTATTAATATATTATATAAATATATATAATTGAGATAATAAAATAAAATAAATACTAAATTAACTATAATATTAACTAAGGCCATCCCTTACCTTAGGCACTTTCTCCGAAAGAAATTTGTAATAGCAATACCTAATTTTTTTTCACCATAACGTTTCTCAAAGCATCATGAGGACTTCTTCGAAGTCGAATTGACAATTTTGTTTATTTTATGGCCATATCTAGCCAAGTTTTCATGCATGTTGATTCGTGGCTGATTCTATTATCTTAATGCACAGATAATTAGATTTAAAGAGACATACTTTTTTACTTTTTATTGTTGTTAATTTTAAAGCAAAAATTAATTCTGATCGATTTTCTCTCCGGGGGGGCCCTCGACTGTCTCCGGGGGGGGCAAAGCCCCGGAAGGTAGCATGAAAGAAAACAACTGCGAGCTGGTCTATCTGATTCAGGCATTGTCTAGGGGTTGAGCTACTCGCCTTTGACATTGTTTTAATTACCTATACTATTTTATCACTTTGAAATATAATTATAATCATAAATTTCTACGCCTTGTGAAGGACAAATCACTCCCCCCTCATCTTCCATTGGTAGTCTCCCTTTGACAGCAACGCCATCTGGCGCGCGAATTTTAAGTTTTTGACTAGATGCTTCGAGGGTGGTTTGGCTATTTTGCCTCGCTCAACGTTTAGGCCTTATTTAAATAATTACAATAATTTGTCATGAAAATATATAGAAACTTTGTGTTTATCAGAATTAATTACTGAAAAACCAAAGATTTTAATTTCCTAAAATTAAAATATGAAAATAATTTGATAATTTTTAATTTTTAATTCACTTTTTTTTTTTTTTTTTTCTTTTCATTTCAAATTCGCTTATATGAATAAGCGCTTTCGTTTTTTCAAACTCAAAGCATTTAGCATAGAAACCATTTTTATTTAATATGATTTTTTCTAATAGTTATTATATTATCATTTCTTATTTCTTAACAATAAAAGTTCCACATCATTATTCATTATTTATTTTAGTATTTTCTATTATTATATTATTAATTATTATTAATTTTTATTATTATTATTATTATTAATAATTCTATATAATTATTATTATTAATTATTATTATCATTATTATTATTATATTATTATGATTATTATTTATTATTATTATATTATTATTATTATTATTATTATTCATTATTATTATTATTTTATTATTATTATTATTATTATTATAATTATTAATATTATTATTATTATTATTTATTTATTATTATTATTATTATATCTTATTTTATTATTATTATTATTATTATTATTTTATTATTATTATAATTATTATTATTCTTTATTAATTTTAATTATTATTCTTATTCTTACTAGTTAAAGTTTTCTTGTTTGTTTCCCTTTTAGTTTCTTGGATTTGTAACTTTAAATAGGTCATCGGCTATTTCTATGAGTGTATGTAGCTCGACATTCTGGCCGAATTTGTATACATGTTGATATAT
>JABUQX010060213.1:0-15000 GCA_015478945.1 Trachelipus rathkii | reverse complement strand
ACCTTTGAAAACTTATGCGACGGGAAACTCCAAAGAATAGTTAAAAGAGATTTTTGAGAAACTCGAACTTCTACAACACGTTGCTTGATGGAAGTTGAAGCTACGTCGCCCGCATTGTTGTGGTGCAGCTTGGTGCAGCTTTCTCACTAGCAGGGTTAGACACATCATATTTTAAAAACTCCGATACTCGGAATTTGACGGAGCAGTCTTTGTTGTGGTGCGTTGAATTATTGGTACTGGTAACACGAGCTGGTGTTGAAGGAAGAGACTTGTTAGGAACATTAAGACAGAACGCTTACTTGGAGTCGTGGAACCCATTGCTCCATTAGGAGATTGAGGTTCTTTGTAGCGAGTGAAGTCCAATCGAATGGCCTCAGTCTCAGTCACACTTTCTTTATTTTTAGGTCGGAACTTCTGTATGTTTTGACTTTAGATGAAACTCCCTGGAGAGTTGCTGGGTTGGATTTCTCCGGGTGACAGTAGCCTTTGGTTAACTTAGACGAAGTAGGAGGGTAGGTTACATTTGCGGAGGGTGCCTCGGTGGAACCGATGATGTGAACTCCACCAGGGGTAGAAACGATCCCCTCAGGACTCCTAGAGCGGCGATTTGAAAGAACCATCCGAGCACCAAGCCGTCAGATGTCGTAGAATTGGCTTCTAGCCACAACAAGGGAGGTACTCAGCTTTTGCAGGATGTATAGTTAAAAGACCTCCTATTCAAAGAGGGTGGTGAGAGTCATGGCATCAAGGTCCAAAGAACAATCTAAAATCTGTGGCCCAGCGATCGTAGCAGTGTCATTAATTCCAGAGAGGTGTGTCCCATTTCGAAACAAATTTAACTGATTTATGATTATATAATAATTTAAGTGTCCCCTCGCATGAGATTGTGCCTGGAGGACAGCGCTAGGCGGCGGAATTCCTATTGTTATATATGTTCCAGAGGGGTCAGTTAAAAAGGACCAAACCTGATACCAGGTCTCTTTTACAAAATCACGACGAGTTGATTGCCGGTTTCCATATCCATTCAAATAGGTGACGGCCTGGTGCCCCTCCCATAAGGAAGGGAGATAGCGGTGTGCTCAACTACCACTTTGCTTTGAGATACAGAAAAGAGTATAAAATAAAGGTGTACTTAAGAAAATAAGAACTGAAAAGAAAAGGCAAGTCAACTTTTTCGCAGACACAAATGTGTCTGTCCCCCTGTTCGCTTCAAGAAAGTTACCTTTTTGAAGGATTGCAATATATATATATATATATATATTATATTTATATATATATAATATATTATTATATATTATATAATTTTTTTTTTTTTTTTTTTTTTATATTTATATATATATATATAATATATATATATATATATAATATAATATTATATTTATATATATATATATTACATATTATATATATATATATATATATATATTTATATATATATATAAATATTATATATATATATATATTTTATATTATATATATATATATTTATTATATATATATATAATATATATATTTATATATTAAATTAAATAGTTTGAAGCTACTGTGGTGCATTATTATTTTGTGGATTAAGAAAAATAGTCCTTTACTGGCCTATTTAGCTATATATTATTATATATTATATATATATATATATATTATTATATATATTATATATATATATATTATATATATATATATATATATATATAATTATTATATTTATATATATATATATATATTTTATATATATATATATAATATATATATTATATATATATATATATATTAGATTAATAGTTCTGAAGGCTTACTGGAGTGCCATCATTTTGTGGAATTAAGAATAGTCCTTACTGCTATTTAGCTATATAAGTGAATTACTCATATAATATTTGCAAGGTTTGATGTCAAATATTTACTTGTCTTTATTTTACGCATAAACTGTGCAATTTAGAAGGTGTATTTTATGATAAAAAACTTTCTATATATTTTTCTCCATTTCACGTTGAAGAGTGAAATGTGACGTCTCCTATGAAACTGTTTATATTTATTGATACTCGTCTGACTAAGTTATTTTCTATGAAGAAACTCTGTAAGTGTCACAGGTAACATATTTGTATGCTTAAAACTAATCCTGCACTCTGATGTTTATAGGTAAAAAGTCTCACATATTTTGAAAGGCTACGCTCACTCACATATTATATATACCGGTATATATAAATACTCATCGACTTATATTGGATACTATTTATTTCTATGTTTAAGAAGTAAACGAAATTGGAAAGAATTACTATGTGTAAATTATATTATAGCATTAAGAAATACGCAAGAATATTCTATATAAGGAATTGATATTTTTAATGAATATTTGATAAAATTTTTAATAAGATCTTTATTGATGAATATTTATTTGATACAAGTTTAATCAGTAAATTTTGAAATCTCGATGCGAGTATTATTTTCGTCTCTGAATGCGTCTGCTTCCTCTGTTGCACAAGCATTTCATATTGCAACCATTCTCGTAGCTTGAATCTGAAAGTAAGTAATATACAAGTAAATTGGCAGTCTGGGTGAAGTACGAAGGCCATCCATTAGGACTTTAACACGGTGTAATAAAAACAAGATCAGCTGTCTGAAGAAACTTCAACACACAGCTTGGAAAGATTGGTCTTACCGTGACTAGGCCTCCAGAATTGCTTGTTATATTCATAAAATTAAAAATCTATCTGGCCCAAGAACGACGAATTGGATCCGGTGGGTAAAACAGGAACTTTAATTTTTATAATATATATGCTGGCGGCCGTATGGAACTTTGAAATTCGGCATCAGCATTTTCGTCAAAAGATTATATCAACGACCAACATAATTTTTCTTCATCGACATTGGAAGTCGAGAGATTTTTTCTCTTCATCGATTTTACATCATTTTGCGGCATCATTTTGCTGCTGGAAAAGTGGATGATCTAATCTATGGTATTTAAAACTAGTAAGGTATATGTAAGTAATTTCTGATAAAGGATTGGAGGTAACAGTTTACATTTATTTATTATATAAATTTTGGAAAATAATTTATCCATTCAGTGTAATATATGTCTTCAAATAAAATACGTAATATAGCCTATTGCGCATATAAAATTTACACAATTTCTATTGACTTCGGCACTAAGCTGTGACGTCATTTACTGTTATTAGCTAGCCTCCAAACAGATTCATTTCTCATTCATATGTTGGTATAATAACTTTTATATTTATTTTAAATAGAATTTTTTTATTTCTTTGTTATTAAAAAAGTTCGTATTATATATCTTATTGGGCTTCAATTTATCAAATATCGCCTTGAACCATTGTTTTCAAATATTTTGTCTTCTTTATAAAGAAAGCAAAGTCTATTGTGAAGATATTTTTTATGTATATATATAGTATTTTAAAGAATTTTAAATAATTAAATAAAGTTTTTAATAAATAAAGATTTAAACTCTTTCAAATACTCGATTACAAATGATCTCTGATCTAGAGAGGGAAGTGTAGGAGGAAATAAATATTTAAATTGATAGAGTATAGGTTTTATTAAACTTTATATTATCTTTATATTAATCATTTATTGTGGGTTATGGTTTTGTTGGGTTATTGTGGGTTATTTGGGTATTATTTGGGCGGGGTGGTGGCCCCTTAGGTGTTTGGGAAAGTTGCCTAGGTGGGGGCTCCATGGTCCATTAAAGCGTGTATACTGAGTATATATATATATAAAAGAAGGGAAAAGATGGGGAGGAGAGAGGTAATTAGGGTGGGATGTATGAACGTGAGAGGGGTAAACAAGGATTTGAAGAGGGAGGAAGTGGGGTTAATGTTGGAAGAAAAAAGGTTGGATGTGCTAGGGTTAACTGAAACCAAGTTGAAGGGAAAGAGGGAGATGGACTTTGGAAAATACAAGGGTATGATATCAGGGGTGAACGAGAGAGTGAGGGGAGGAAGGGGGGATAGTTATGAGGAAGAAAGAGGTGGTTAAGGTTTAAGGGTTGGCAGCCAGGTGAGTTCGAGGCTAATTGTGGGTAAACAAGTGAAATTCGGGGGGGAAATGTGGGTATACGTTTTTATATGCGGCATATGCACCCAGTGAATTGGAGCGATAGGGAGAGGGGAGAGGGAAAGATTTGGAGTGAGTTGAATGAGTGTTGGGAAAGTTTCGGGGTAAAAATGATAAAATTTGTCTATTGGGAGATTGGAATGCAGGAGTGGGAAGGGAGGGGTGGGAAGAATAATAGGGCCATTTGGGGTAGGGGAGAGGAATGTTAATGGAGATCTGTTAGAGTTGTGTGTTGAAAGAAGAATGATAGTAGGGAATACTTGGTTCAAAAAAGTGAAAATCATAAGTATACATGGGAAGAGTGAGATAACGGGGGGGAGGGCGATACTGGATTATGTGTGTGTGTAAATGGGAAGGATAGAGGCGATTATCAGATTGTAAATGTATTTAGAGGGGCGGGGAGGGGCGGGGAGGGTATCGATCACCTTATTTGGTGGTGCTAGTTTAAGGGTGGGAGGAGAGGTGACGGTTAGGGAAAGGGGAGAAAAAAGGAGAGTAGAAGTGATAAAGGTGGAAAAATTGGAGGAGACAGTGTGTAAGGGGGAGTTTAGGAGAGGTATGGAGGATAGGTGGAGAGACGTGAGAGGGACGGAAATTGGGGAGGTGGAGGGGGGAGTGGATGAGATTTAAAGAGCAGCAAGTATGTGAAGAAGGCGAGAAGGTTATGTGGTAAAAAGGGTGGGTGCAGTAGAAGAAAGGAGGTGGAATTGGTGGAATGAGGAGTGAAGGAGGTGGTTGAACAAGGAAGGAGGCTTATGTGAAATGGTGGGATAGGAGTGAAGGAAGCTGGGGGAGGAATTAGTTAGAAGGTTAGAGTTGGAGCAAAGAGGCGGTGGGAAGGACGAAGAAAGAAGAGCAAGAAGATGAATTGGTGTAGAAAATAGTGACGGAAAATTTTTGAATTCGGGGAGATTAAGTGTTCTAAAGAAGTAATAAAAAAAGGAGAAGAAGAAGGAGGGGTTGGGGAGAGGATTAAGGGAGGAGAGTGGATAGGAGGAGAAGAAAGGGTGAGGGAAGAGGTGGGGGGAGTATTTCAGTGGATTATTGAATTGAAGGTGGGTGGGGGGAGGGGAGGAAGATTTGCAAGAGGTGAGGATGGGATAATGGGGAGGGAGGGGAGGATGAAAATACAAATGGAGGAAATTATTAGAGCCTTATTAGGGCCTTGAATAAAGGAAAAAAAGGGAGGTCCGCGGTCGGTGGTTGGGAATGGAATGTTGCAGAAGGGAGGTATAGGGGTGGAAGAATGGCTGTATAGGTTATATAATATATGTTGGAGGATGTTGAGGTACCAACAGGATTGGGAGGATGGTTGTCTGGTTCCCCTGTATAAGGGGAAAAGGGGATAGGATGGAATGTGGGAATTATAGAGGTAATGTCTTAAGTGTGGGTAGGAAAAGTGTTTATGAGGATACTGAAGAGAGTGAGAGGTTTAACGGAGGGGAGAATGGGGGAAGAACAAGGGGGATTTAGGGAGGGAAGAGGGTGTGTGGACCAGGTTTACCACTTAAGATGGCTTGTGGGAGAAGTATAGGGAGAAAGGGAAAGTGTAATGGATGTTTTTTAGAATTTTAGAAGAAAGCATTGATAGAGTTGAAGAGGGGTGAATTGTGGAGGGTGTTGGGAGGAATGGAAGTGGGTGGTCAAATTTAGGTTTAAAGGTATTAGGCCTTTTTATAGGAATAGTAGATGGTGTGAGAGTGTTAGGAGCTGGGAGAGTGAGATGTTTGGGGTGGTGATGAGAGGATTTGAGGCAGGGGTGTTTGTAATTGTACGCCGTGGCTATTCAATTGTTTATGGAAGAGTGATTTTTGCAGAGGAATGGTGATGGGGAGGGAGGGGGGTGGAATTGATGAATAGGAATGATAGAAGGGAAGTGAGCATGATACTGTTTGCGGACGATACTGCCCTAGGTGGCGAAGGACGCGGAAGGGCTGAGGTATTTGGGGAGGGAGTTTTGAGAGAATGTGTGGACAAAAGGGGCTTAAAATAAATCCAGGTAGGAGTAAAGTGTTAGTGTTTGAGGAGAATGGAAAGAGAGGAAGGGGGAGGGTTAGAGGTTCGAGTAGGGGGTGTAGTATTAAGAAGTTAAGATTTTTAGATATTTAGGGATGGATCTGGGTAATGGAGGGGGGAGGGATGAGGGAGGAATAGAACATAGAGTAGGAGAAGGGAATGAGGAGCTTTTGGAGTGGTCTGAGAGATTATGAAAGGGGGGGTGGATTTTATCACCAGAAAGTTAAGATAAGTGTTTGAAAAATTTGTTTACCAGCGGTTGTTGTATTGGTGTGAACGTGGGGGTTGATTGCCAGGTCCAGATAGAAGTTGGAGTATTTGAGATGAAGGGGTTTGGAGCGGTTTGTGGGGTTAGAGGGAGGGATTAGAAGGGTGGTTGAGGGGAGATTATGTGATTGGGGAATGGTTGGTGGGAAGAGCGGAAGGAAGGGAATGTAAGATGGTATGGGCATCTTAGTGAGAATTGGAGGAACAGGATGGTTAGGAAAGTTTGGGAGCGGAGGGGATAGGAAGGTTGGGGAAGGGGGAACAAGATAGGGGTGGATCGGATGAATAAAGGACAGATGCTGGATGAGGGAGGATGAGGGAGGAGAGAGGTGGGTGTTGGCGAGGGATAGAGCTGGGTTGGAGAGGTGGTGAGGCGAGATGAGAGGGAGGTGTGATGTCTGGGAGAGGCTGTACGTACGCACTTACCCCGCTCAAAGCGGGAAAAAGTGTTGGGTAAAATAAAAATAAATATAATATATATATATATATATATATATATATATATATATATATATATAGTTATATATATATATAATATATATATATATTATATAATATATATATATTATATTATTTAATATATATTATATTATATATATATATATATATATAAATTATATATTATATATATTATAATAATATATTATTTATATATATTAATTATATATATTAATGTTATATTATATTATATATTTTATTATATATAATATATATATATTATTATATTAATATATTATATATATATATATATAATATTTATATCTTATTATATGTATATTATATATATTATATTATATTATTATATTATTATATATATATATATATATATAATATATATATATTATATGATATATATATATTATATATAATATCACATAATAGAGTTTACCCTGTAGAGCATTATTCATAAATTACTGGGAGAAATATATATTGGTTTTTAAAGAGTTAATTAAGGGAAAGTTATTTAGTTTTGTCATATTCTTTAAAATTTAATTTTCGCTCTGATAAATTAATTATATATCAGATATATATAAGTATATATAATTATATTGTCAGATAAATTAATATTAATATTTTTATGTTATATATTATTATTATTAGAATATAATATTATATATATTATATATCGAATAAACAAGCCAAACACAGTGAGAAACTTTTAAAGAAATTATACCTGCATGAACTTTCCATGGAGCGCTGTTATTACTTGCGACAATGAAGTTCTGAAAATAATTATGGCTTAGAAACGACTTTCTTGGAATTCCTCTAAGACACTCTAGTTCATATCTAATATGTTTTCCATTGATGACCTTTCCCATACCTGCCTTCTCAGGTGCGTAAAAGTTAAAGCGACGGACGGTTATGGAAAAACAATTTAATTGAGATTTTTTTCTTTTACCAGGATTTTGCATTTAAAACCTTAAAATTATATATAATATAGTTAATGATATAAAAATAATAATATTAATATATATATGTGTTGGTGTATAAAAGAAAAGAAATTTTTTTCCCAACGTGGGTTTGTATCGGATTCAGTGTGTTCCAGGCTCAATTGAAGCTTCACTCTCCTTAAAATTTCACAAAAGTGTTGCTGTCTTCTCAGATTTGGGGCAGCAGATGGACCAGGGGGGCATGGGCCAGGTATGAATAGAAATTTATTGTGTAATAGTCGAGGGGTTAATAAAAACTCGTTGGACTGGTACGTGGGTGGTATTTTTTTTTTTTAGTTTTCGTTTTTATATCTTCTGCAACAATTGTATATATATATATATCCGAAATAAACTAAAACTTTAGTTTGTCACCTATTGAATTTGATTCTTTTAATGTGGGTTTAGGCAGGTTATAAATAGTCCAAGCAACCAGAATATAATAAGATTTATGAAACATGGTATCATCAATTCTTCCGGACAGCCAAATGAAAGAGAGAATGAATTCATTAAAAAGTGTTGGGACATTACTAGCCCGCTCACTGGCCCTTGAAATTATTTCTCAGTGCTTGTGAAATGATTTTTCGTTTTCTTACTGCAATTGTCTTTTAATGCAGGTCCAAGCCTCCGCGAAAGTTACGCACGATGCATATTATCCGAGGTACTTATAAGCAACAACAAGTTATATACAGCTACAGGAAAATAGAATTAATTATCATCAGGAGGACCATTTTAGAATTAACATGTGAAATTAAAAAAAAAAATTAAACGCTTTTCCTTGTGTATATTTTTAAATTGGTTAAAAAATGTAGTCAGGAAGAAATCTGTATGGAAAATTGATCATATTTTGTTTCGATAGAAGAACGAAAGGAGGGCGTGTGGTATCAGCTTCGAGCGCAAGCTAGGGGAAAAGATAAAGTTGATCCAAGATGTCGATTTTTCTCTGTAAACCCTAAAGATGCTATTTGCTCCAAAGGGAAACCACCAAATGCCTAGGCCACAAGAATGGGACCGAGGACATGAGGTTGGGGTTTCTCTCGGGGGCGTCTGTGACACACGACACGTCACCTACCGGCGACGAACGGGTATGGGGGTAGGGGACTTTACACTGTCCCCACCTCTGTGTCGCCTCGTCCGTTCGGCCTAACCCCACTGCCTTAAAAAAGGAAAATAAAAAGGAAAAAATTACAATTTCTCCAAAGCTTATAAAACAAAAAAACTCAAATAAAATTTATGGAGTGTAACTTCTTAGTATTACATTGTATTTACCTGGAACCCAGAAATGGTGCCGTAACAAGCAAACAGAACGAGTTGAATTGAGAGCGTACCGCTGCAGACCTAAGATTAATACTATATGGGTCAAATTGGGCCGGTTATTCAAATAACATATTAGAATAAAATATTTTTTTTTTTAAGTCTGTTCGCGTGCAAACAAAATATGAGGAGTATATTTTTTGCAAGTGCAAAAAATGTTATTAGGTTTCACTGTATGGTGTTGTCTATGGTTATCTTTTTTTTATGTTACATGCATGGTGCTTATGCCTCCAACTTTTCAGGAACCTACGAGCTGGCCATTTATGCTCATTGTGGAAGGAAGGGTTACCAGCTTCAACCAGTTACTTGTCTATTAGAAATGAGAGTCAGGACACCAGAAAAGGCTGGGAAACGCTATGAAATTATATTACTCTCAAGTATAATCCTTGTATACAATAGAGGTGGGTAAAATATCGGATATATGATATGACCTCTTTTTTTTTTTTCATTCTAGACTCATTTCAGTGGAGTGTAATTAAAAGAGTCGGTTCAGGTGTTTTAATGAGTCTCAGTCGACGATTCACACTAACATTAAAAAAAAAAAAAAAAAAAAGAATAGATAAAGAAGATTTTACCAGAAGTCCAACTATTTCTTTATCAATCGACTCAAATTCATATATATAAATATATATGGTGATATATGTATTATATCACATATACTATATATGAAATATATATATATTAAGTATAATATTAGTTAATGTTCAATGAAAAATAGTAGTAGTAGTACATATATATATATATATATATATATATATATATAACTTATATAAATACATTATATATATATACTTCATAACTTAACTGTTGTGCTCATTTTTACATATACTCCACTGTTAAAGCCTGGAATAAACTCTTATTTATTTTACTAACTGCCTCAAAATGCGGCTGAATTGCACCACTTTCATCAATGCCATGGGCGTCAATCATTTGGGTAGGCCTCCCGTCCTACGTCTACTGAACCTGAGGAGAAGATATATATATATATAAGATCTTATTATACTAATTATACTATAGTAATATTATATATAGGTAAGTGTAATATAGTCTAGTAAGCTAATATTTTATAGTATATAGGGCATCGGATATACTGGGGAAAAATATGATATTAATATAAGGGGTAGCTACCAATATATATGTAATGATATGAGTATATATAGTACATATATAATGGAGAATAGTATTGTAATAAACTAGCTATATGTATGTATAGCTATACATGGAATAATTATATATATTGATGTCAAAGGACTAGTAGTAAATGTATACTATATATATAGTAATGTAAATAGATACTCCTCTCCCACAGTTGATGTTATGATAAGATACCGGATAAAGGTACTCAACGTACAGGATATAATATAGGTGAAGTATAGATCTTAATAATGATAACTAAAATATAATTATAATTAACGTGGGAAGGAGCGAATCACGTAGCTAAGGCAGGCACTGCGACAAACTGGGAAGACAGGTTGTTTATGGCGTCTCCTCGACAGAATTTTGTCAATGTGTAAATGAGAAAATTCATTCAGACGCTAGGGCGCTCATGCAGATCAATACTAAATTAGTCGTTGATCAATAAGAAAAAAGCGGTGCAGGGAAGGATTTATTTTCGAGCGGAGATATTATTGTGAGAATCCTTGTAAAGAACAATCGCGAGAAAACACACTAAGAGAGAAAAGCACGCGTCCACGGATAGCGAGAATTAACGTGGAAGAAAAGTGTCGTTCATAAGATGTTTACATAAGTTCAACGATTAAAAGATGAACACTGAAGAGGGGAATGGTGCGATTCAAAGATGAGATATCTCATGGTAGGAAAAGGCCGGCAGAGGAGGACGAACTACGAGAGGGTTTAGATACGTGAAACAAGATACACCAAAATAGCGTCAATTGACTTCTTTGAACTAATGAGAGACGAAAAGACTGACCTCGTTTGTAAGATGTGCGTTTTGTAAGGGGTATTTCGTGTTACTGTAGGAATGGGCAGAAGTGGCCGAGAGGAGAGAAATAACCTATTGATGCGGTGGCCACCATATTTCCTGTTATGTTTTTACAGTGTTAAGGCTAACCAAACAGAATTGTTAGGCGTGTGAAGTCGGTTGGCCCTCTCTTAACCCCGAGTTCTTTTATGAGTATGGAAGGAAAAAAAAAAATGCACACAAATAGAATCTGGTAACCCAACGTGACAAAAACAAAGGGAAGGGCTGATGGGGCTATCACGTAGCTCTCTCTCGAAATAAAAACGCAGGACAAAATCGTACCGGTAATTGTGGGTTAAGAATCCGGGGTGCTGAGGTTGGATGAATTGAAAGGCCGCCACTGGACGAAGTGTCATATTTAAGAAAACTGACGTTGAGATAAATCGGATCGCTCAGGGAACTTATGAAGTTAAGATAGTAAAAGAATGTTTCAGAAAGGTTAGACAAATGTCAGAGAACGGGGCAAGTTGCGAGTGAGCGAGAAACAACGTCGAATTGGGAATGAGTGGGAACCCAAAAGTACGATAAAAACGATGTGGAAAAGAGACCACGAAGATTACCCCGAGAAAAAAAAGTAACTATCACGAACCGAAGAGTCGAGAGCGCACAAACCTGGAGGAAGCATGGTGGAGGCAAGAGAGCATAGTCTCTTGCGTAATATAATCAAAAAGAATTCTAAAATCCGCATGTTCTTTTGATAAACTCTCTCTCGAGATTAAAATAAATGCCTAATGTTTCTCTCGAATGCACATAATAAAATTTATCTTTCTCTCAAAATTTCAGAATTTTAAACTTTTGAAGGCGAGGTTTTAAGAGGTTACGAGAAGGATATGCTAGATATTTGAATGGGTTACAAGTCATTCAGGCTGGGTATATGAGACCAGAAGTACTAACCTATTTCAAAACCAATAATCTAAGAAAAAGAGAGTGCAACCATAAAATCTGATGGAAAAGAAAAATATAATTGGCGTAGTTTTATGTAATTGTCTCTGAATGACATTTCATTAGGAATAACTTATATAGTACGAATTATGTTATAGGGTAAATATATATTTATATACACTCCTCTGTAATTAAAAGAGAATAATCTATAATTTATTCATAAATAACCAAACCCTTAATTCTGAATTTCTTTCGAAGTGTGATGACAAAAAAGCAATAAATTTGATTTATGATTTTTATATGTGGCTACATTATTTGCCAAATTCTATTCACAGTAGAAAACTTATCTAAAGGGCTATGTAATTGTAAGTATTTTCGCGTTGTACTTATGCTTTACAGTGCATTTTCAGGACTCTCCTGTGAACAAAAGAAGGGCACATGTATCCCAAATAATTCTGCAATGTTAGTTCAAAATTAGAAAATATAAGAAAAAGAATGGACTACTACCTTAAATATTACTGGTTCAATAAATTGTAGTGTTTATAAGCGACTTTTGATTGAATTAGTTAAAAAATTTTAGGAAAAATTATTTTACATAGGGAAATAGTGATAAGTAGATACTTAAATAAGTTAAATAGTATGGGTAAAAGAATGACATATATAAAGGAGCTGTCTTGTAGAGATAATAATCCAGAGTAGCAGGATGAGCCCTCATGCGGATACTTACGTAACATCAACAAAATGAGTGGAGTGACATGAAGAGAAAAATAACAAATTATTTGCACATCTACATACAATACTGTTGACACTGAGATCTAATATATATAGTATATGATATATTAATATTTAGTCTAGTGAATAGAATAGTATATAGTAATTATTATAAATAATATATATATAATAAGTAGAAATAATTGTTTATGGGATGTAGAATACTGAGAAAATATAATTTAAAAATTTAATATAAATATAATATATATATATATATAGTAATAAATATATTTACTCTATAGCAACTCTCGCACTCCCTATTATGAGCACGGAATTTGACCCTAGTACCATCGATATCCTCGAAGGGAATTTCCGAATTATTGGTTGAATCGCACAAATATTCTCGACCGGGGACCAAGAAATATCCGATACAGAACACAGAGGTAATGAATTACTCAAAATGAATACGTTTGCGATAGGTCCATTAGAGTACATGTGGAATCAGTTAAGAGCAAGACAAGTGTCCTGTAAGAACTCCCGTCGACCATTTTATCAAAAGGGCGCATAAAGAAGAGATCTCCCGGTAGCAATGAGGGAGGGAGCATTAAAGAATCTATGCTTTTATTCCTGATGACAAGGATGGTTCCCAGGAAGAAAGGATATCGTTCGGAGAAAAAAAGAAAAACAGCAACTATAATGTAAAATGTAAAGACATATCACTCATGATACTTTGAAGAGTCTCCCAGGGATCGTGCTCTTAGTCATATATAATTTCTGACGAATGACATTTGAGGAGAACCCCCAGCGTCATAGTTTTATTTCTGCTAAGATAAACAACACCAAGACCGTTCTTTTTGGCAGTTAGTTACAAATGGTTAATAGAGAAAAATAGCAGAGATCGCAGAGTTTAAGTTCGAGATTAGTATTATTTATATTATTATTTATATATGTATTATATGAGTATAGGAAGAATAATATAGGTAGTTATATAAATAATGATATAGATAGGTAGATATATAAAATAAATATAAACCACCCTTTCAGGTAGGAAGAGGAGTGAGTTAGCTAAATATACACTATACTTAAAAGATATACTAATAATAAATAATAGAAATATTTTGCTTATTTATTATTACTACAATAATAATAGATAATATAGATATATATATACATATACTTCAGATCAAAAATATTATATATATATATAAATATATAGTGTGCATAATTTATTATTCAAATTTATAACTACAGAAAACTATTATATTTTAGTATTTATAATACTATGATAGGAAAACACTATTAATACTACAATAAAACAAAATAATATATGTATCACATATATAATATAAAAGATAGGAGTATTTGTAAATATATGAAGCATATTTATCGTATCAATTACTATTATATTGATGAAATAATATATAATATAAAGTTCCATATTTATACAATGAATATATATTATAATATAGTAGAAATAAAATAGAGTATATAAAAGAAATTAATAAAAAAATGTCAAAAAGATTAGGGCATATTAATGTATTTCACAGTATATCAAATTGTGTATGCTAAAAATTTATATAAAAATTAATTTCTTGAAACTTTTATATATACATATATAAAAATATAAATAATAAGTATATATATTTATAGTATATATATACACACAAATATATTATTTTATATATATATGAATATATAATATATATAAATATAATATATATATAACTAATATATATATATATATATTATATATAATACCCTATATATATTATAGTAAATATATATATATATATAGAATAAAGTTGATAAGGAAAAATATGATTTCTCAATCTGCCAAAAGGTACTATAATTTTTACTTTTAGAAAGAAAAAGGTTTTTCATATATATATATATATGAATATATAGAATATCATATAGTATATATATAAGTATAGTAAAGAATAAGTATTATATAAATAATAGTATATGAATAATAAGTAGAAGAATAAGGGTTAAGTTGATATTATTTATGAAAAAAGTATTAATTAAATATAAATAGAATAGAAGAGAGGAGATTAAAGTGTGATATGAAATGGTAATAAAAATGATTGATTATAAAGTGACTAATATATATATTGTACTATAAATATATATATATAGAGAATATATGTTAAAGAAAGTATATATATATAATATAGAGGTATATTATAATAACTTTTTATGTCACACCAGTAGATATTGAATATATTATATAATATATAGTGAATATATAAGCTAATATTGCCAAACCATCCGAGTCCCTATGATATTTATTCTATCTATCGACAAAGAAAAATATCTATTCCCTCCTGCACCATCAAA
>JABUQX010060212.1:0-43558 GCA_015478945.1 Trachelipus rathkii | reverse complement strand
ATATATATATTTACATATAACCATTATATAGTACTAATATAATATATATTTACTAGAAGCATATACCTTATATATAATACTAACATTATCATTTATAATGACTATATTATTATATTAATAATATACATATATATTATCATATTATCATATCATATTATCAAAATCACAATATAATAATACTATACTATATATACATTTATATATATTATCTATACTATAAATAACTATATATATAATACTATATATCATATATATATCTGTATACTCCTATATATATATACTTATCTAATTATAATATTTATCGTATTACATATATAATATAATCATGCATTCACACCAACACTCTCCTCCCCAAGGAACTGGAAGTGCGTCGTAGCAGTCTCTTCGCACTCGGGAAAACAGAGACTACCATCACGTAGTAGCAACGGAATATGATGGACCCGACAAGTTAAGGAAAAGTTCATTCCCAAGGTGGCCTTACCCTGTGGTGAAAATTACCAAACCAGCCAGTCAGAAAAAAAGTCACTCCAAAGAGCCCGTGCATGGATGCGCGCACGAACGGAACCTTCACTAAATGTCATTCTCATCAATGTTAGCTCATCCCTGGCCCCAGTAAGGTTCCACCAACCCCCATCTACTACCTCATCCAAAAACTTTTTCACTTCCTAGTATCCCCTCTTCCAACCTTTCTGCCCTAACTCAACATTCACCTCTTCTCTCCTCAGGGCATTTATTTTTACTGACGTTTCCCCTAATCAATTATTTTCTTCGGCTCTACCTTTCTCGAATGCCACTTCATTGATTTCTTCTCATTTACTTCCTTTCTCACTCCCACACAAAACTCCTAAATGGCGTCATTACCTCAAGTTCATCACATTCTTCTTCACACCGTAACACGCCCCATTGAGACTTTCATATCTGAACCACATTTTTACTTAGATCTAAAGATCTACAAAGAGGTTGCACTCAAGGAACTTAGGTCCCTTTAAATCCACCATAGGATTCACCAACCATTCCGCACAACTTTACTTCCTTACTCACTCTGGCCATCATCCCGTTTTTGTCATTTTCATCCCAACATATTTCCTAATCCTAAGTTTCAACTCAGACCACTTGTCCCAGTTGCCCCCACACCCATCTTAACATTAGTACACTGCATCCACCGAGGACGTCTCACCCACACCCCACAACCTCTTCACTTCTTATTCTACGTTTCCTCTCTCAAAACCCCCATACCTTTACAAGATTCTTGCCCCAAATTCTATCTACCAACCTCCTCAATCAATATACAATGATTCGGGCCCAACAACTAAAGATCATTTCGTCACATATGTATATAATATATATATATATATATAGATACTATTAACATATACCTATATATATTCACATATATATATATACATATATACTATACTACCATTAATAATTAATATTAATCTATAATATTAAATTTATTACTTATAATCATTATACATATATCACCAGCACCACAACACCCGATGTAAGTATTATAACAATATTGCTATAAGATATACGGGCCCTTCTTTTACATAGTCGTCAGCTTATAGTTCTTTTTACTGCACCACCCCATATCCGTGTTAATTCAACGAGGACGGCCATTATTACTCTATATGAGTATAAGGTTTATATGGTAAATCCTTCTCTCTATGGATTAAATGTCTTTTAAATAATAACTACACTATAAATTTATAATTCATTATTCTACTTTATTAATATATAATAATAACTAACCAATATTAATTAATATAATTACCATAAAATATAATATAAAGCATAGATATATTCCCTAATATATATTTATATACATAGCTATATATTATATAACCTAATAATATACTAAATATATATATTATATATACATAATATATATTTATATATATATTAATATATAACAAATATATTCATTTTATATAGCAAATTAAAGTCCATGTTTTCACAAAAAGGGATTAACAGAATTTTGGAACGTGTTTTGGTGCAATGTTTATTAATAATACTACGTATATATTATAATAATAGTATATTAATAATAAATAATAATAATAATAATATATTAAATAATAATTAAATATAATAATATAATAATAATAATTAAAACTCTTTAAAACATGAAATTTCTTGAACGGGTTTTGCAGTATTGATTATTGTATATTAATATATTTTTTGATATGCTGATTCCAAAAATTATGTCTAATAGGGTTTTTTTGCGATATTCACAGGTTATATTATATTCGCCATACACTATTTTTGTTGGTTTATTTTTAATCTATTGTGTTATTTGTGTGTAACACAGATTTGTTAAATATTATTTGTACCATTATTATATTTTTAACCTTTTTTCGAACTTTGGTCAGTTATACAATGACGGGACTACTTATCTACTATTATCGCTTTGTATTAAATCTATATATATTATATATATTAATTATATATATATTTATATATAGATTATATATATATATATATAATAAGAAATTATTACTATATATAATAATTAATATATATATTATATGATCTAATATTTATAATATATATAATATATATATATATAACTTAATAATATTTCGATTCTAATAATGAAGGGAGAGAATACTCAAATCACAAATGATATGATTAACAGTCTTTGATAGATATATGTAAACATATATAAAAATATATGAAATTAAAGTTATATACCTATGACATTAGTTTAATAAACAAGGACGATGGAGCCATTGTAATAGCGGAAAGTTTTTGGTGTATGAATGTTAAACTTTAACTTCTGATTTGGTAGTACTTTCTCTTCGTAGTACGAAATCTAAACTGGACATAGCGTCTGGTAAGTAAATATCACTCTTATCATAGCTCCTTAAACAATTAGTCGGCCATCATTTATTGATTATATCCTAACTATTTAGCCAATATAAGTAAAATATATAGAATATATGATATATATAGGTAACGTCCTTTTCCATTGACTTTAGATATCTTTTAGATTGAAAGCGTTTCTACCCTGTCATCTAATCACTAACTATCACCGTAGGTATACCGGGAATATAAGAATTGCTTAGGTATGAAGAATTATGTAAGTAGTATATTTATGCAAACTTTTATATCACTCATTCTACATCTTTGAAGTGGAAATGTAAACTGGATCTAAGGCAGTTTCCTGTAACAGTATTGGTTCTCATTGGCAACTTTCTTAACTTCCCCAGAAAAATTTCGATATGTATACTCTGAAAAGCATTTTTCAACGCTATTGCCGTTAACAACAAGTATTTGTCAATCATGTCAAAGGCAGCAGCACGGAGGTAAGTAAATATGTAAAGTAAGTTAGTCACTCGTATTTGTGGACCATCAAATATCCCAGTTCTTTTTATCTTCTCGTTCACTCAGACCAGGAACACGTATTAGTAGATATTCGAATAATATAGCAAGGCGAAGTACAATATGTTCACCCATCTAATTGCTCATATAGCCATATTCACAAAATTGTGGTTCCATCAAACCAGTAATTTATGGTAAACTATAATAGGTAGTGGATATAGTAAAGATGCATGAATTTCTCCTCTGTAACAAGTGGTTCACGTACGATGTTCTTTTCACCTGAGCGTCAAGCGTTCACCCTCAGTGGTCATTTCTCTTTTTATAGGTGTTGCCATGTAGATACCTTTGTCGCCCGGTCTATGTTCCAAGTAATATATCTCCTTATGTCCCACACATAGCACAGGATAAGCAGGTGAGATAGATTTGCGTGAAACCTGCTTACTGACCGTAAGCAGTAAGATTTAACTATTTTTGCCTTATAGTGTTGATACGCATTAATAAACCCCCGTGTTACCTGTATAATTGATTAGCCTTCTTGCCATAAAACATGTCTTGATATTTGTCTATACTCCTCTATTCATACCCGCTTACCGAGTAGTGCGAAGTACTACCTACTGGAACCATAGCAGCATATTCTTATGTTGCCGTTGTGTAATGTCAACACACACTTGTAAGACTGGATCTTGGAAGTAGTCCAATAAACAAAATAAGTACAGCCACTCACTGTTACATCGTTATAGCTGGGTAAGTCCCATAGCGAGTAGTAGGCCTGTCACTTCTTCATTGCAATACACAAGATTGCCATTTCTGAATTCTGGAAGAGGCTCTCCAGCAGCAAGTGTCTGCTTCCTCTGTTTTACGAGATAAAATGATTACTCTTGTGCCGTGGATCCAGTAGTCATTTTTCAGCTTCGACCTCGAAGTCAACAGCATCATTGAAGAACCAATCCAAAAATTCATTACTCATTCTAGGCAGAAATAACAACTCGTACGTACAAGATCGTTCTAATTCACCTGTAGTAACAATTTGACGAAACCAATTACCGACTGTTTTCAGATGGATAGAAGGACACACCAGCGTTCATTGGCTATTCTTACATACATGATAGATACTACCCGTACTAAAGTTCTTCCAACATTGCTTCCCGAATATCGATCCGCGAGATAAAACTTGCATGCATCTGTATTAATATAATGCTTGGATTAGATAAACCTCATGGATAACAGCCTAAGTATATAAGTTGCGACACATGAATTTTGTCATTCCTATGGAATATATGCAAAAATAAGGATCCATGATTTTGCACGAAACACTCGGGAATCATTGATAGATCATACCAAGCAAATCGAGAGATTATATGTGGTAACTATCAGTTAACAATTTCCTGAAATATTACCTCACTATATACTGCTACAACATAAATTGCATACCTCAAAGAAAAATATTCACCTTTTTTTTGTGTTGAACTCAGTGTTATTAAATATATAATAGAAATAATAATTATAAAATAATTAATTAATAAGAATATAATTAATATATAATAATAATAATATATAATAATAAATTAATAATAATAATAAATTAAATAATAAAATTTTATATATAAATAAATGTCCAATAATAATCAATAATAATAATATTATTAATGTATAATTATATATTATAATTATTATAATTATAATAAGAATAAAAATAAATAATACTGAATAATAATAATAATAATAATAATAAGATCAACTAATAATTAATAATAATTAATAAATAAGTATAATAATAATAATGTTCACACTTTAAGAATAATTTACTAAAATATTATATTTATCTCCCAGGTTCTAGATTTCAATACGAGCAGGTGGCACAAAAGGTAATCAAATGATTTTAAATTCATCTAAATTTTTTTCGTGTATATTTATTTTATTTATAAAAAAAAATCTATATTATGGACATTTTTATTTTTTTTTATTTTTTAGGCAATATATATTTATTATAATTAAATTATACTATAATCACGTTTCCTAATTAACACCTAATTAATGATAAGTATATTTCATCTATATCAAAACCAAATTAATTAATCAATGTTGTTTCAAGTCCATTTTTAATAAAGAAATAATAAATATATTAGAGTACTCTAAAATTCTATCTTTACAGTTTAATATTGGGCCATATTAACTATATATATTATATATAATAACATAATATATATTTATATAATATATATATGATATACCCTACTCCATATACGTTAGATATTGGGCCATTTATATTATATCACATATACAATCTAACCCCCTACACTTAATATATACTATAAATTACAATATATAATTAAATAATATATAATATACTAACACTTCCATTTAATAATATATATTATTTATAATTATAAATATAATATAATATATATAATTATATTATATACCAAAACCATTATAGAATCTCTTATATGAAATAAAATGTCACATATCACTTAATAGACTGGTAGATAGACAAAACAATACTTTTGACATAAGACAACTTAAACTATATCAAATTCTAGGACAATCAAGTATAAGTACAATAATTAATCTATTAAATTACTTTATCTATTGGTATGTATTATATTCAAAACTTCAGAGAACCAGCAAAAAAGATAAAACCACTTTCGCTCAAACAAAAAACTAAACCAAGAAAAATAATATCAGAAGATCTGAAGCAAATCTATATAAAAAACAATCTAAACTTTTAAGATCATAGTAGGTATGAGTCGGCAATACCTTGCGGCTACTTTATAATTTATATATGGTATGTATATATATGGTATAAGTTTGAAACTAATCAGCAGCTTTCAATTTATTATTTACCATACGCAATATATATATTTTTTATAAAAAAATAAAAAAGCATTAAAAATATAGAAATCTTATTTTAAACTGTAAATTGTAAAATATTAAACGAGCGACTTTATATAGGCAACACGATTCTAATCCTCTATTTACTTAAGGGTATTAACTGATTGATCATGTAAAGTTTACAATAATGTCATTATATAGGTTTATAATATATTATATTGTACTTTACAAGTTCTATTTCAATTTTTTATTTCCTAGCTGCTATCTTACCATCTAATCTCTATGCTTATATAATATAATAAATAAGTTAAACTACTATGGAAGTTGGCTACCGTACTATTACTGGAGATATAGATATATTTTCTTTATTAAAAAACTTCATTATATATTTTTGGATACATGGCTTCTATGTATAATCCCTTGGCACAAGTTACAAAAACAACCTACTCAATTCGTTTTTTATTGTAAGATTACCTGGTTTGTAACAGTTGTAAGTGACCAAAAATAGGTCATTATTATAGGACCATGAGTTTGGGACATAAATTTATCTACTTTAATAGCAGGTAACATTTTAAGTTACATATCTTCACATATTTGGGTGTAGAAAAAAATTCATTATAACAATTTCATAGTAATGTTTGTTAGGGATACTTTATAAAGGTCACGCAGTAAATCCTTTATACTTTCTTGTTTTTTTTTGAGAAAATAATAATATTTCTCACAATGTAAATAATGTGACGTCAATTGAAATTAAAGGGCAATAGTTTTATAAAAATCTGATATAATCTAACATAGTATGTAATGTAGTTGGCATAAGTAATAGTATTCAAATAATCTATTTATGTGTATATTGTAAACTTAACCATTATTAACGAATTAAAAAGAAATTTCCATTTTCGTTGAGGTTTAATGTATTATTTAAAAGAAGGGAAAATAAATTAGTATACACGAATAATTAAAATTTCTGTGGGATGATAAACATTACTAAAGTTATTAGGTTATAATTAAATCTATAAATGTAATTGTCGATGTTTAGGTTAAAAATATTTTTTTTAATAATTACAACTTTGTTATACAGAAGGATCGCTAACCAAAAATCAAATTTACGAAGAAAATCGAGACAAAACTTTGGAACCTTAATATCTCATGATGGAGATTGGTAGTGGTTGGGCACAAGGATCAAGTAGCATAAAAATCTTTTGAAAATGGTTTCCTACACACATTTATACTATACATAACCATAGAGTTTTCTCTTCACCAGCAATAATATTTGAATAACTTTTTGTTGTATTTTTGCTTGTTTACGATTAATTACAGCCCATTCAAAAATGCCAACATTGAATACAAAAAAATATTAGGGCTTAAATGATGTTTATGAAGCATAACGTGGACTCTATCTCTTCTCTAATATGATAACAAGTAAACACCGCTCTCATTGTGCTCAGGGACCTAGTGGTATTATTTAGTTATTATAATTATTTAGAAATTCTATATGGTATAGTTTTGTTGATAATTCCCTTTACTTTTCAAAATCTTATTATTTCTGTGATTTAGGATAGCAAAAAACAATAAGGTTAATTGTTAAAATTCATAATTTGGGAAAAAATTCACGTTTTTTTTTCGTGTTCCTTATAAAATTAATTCATCACTTTAGACCTCTGTGTGTAACTCTCTCTATGCCAAATCAGAGTACAAATATAAACATTATTTTTAAAATCATATTTTATAACATTTAAATACTAATAATTGTAAAAAATTTGTTAATTTGGACCTATAACACACAGACAGTGAAGCTTTATTATTACATATAATAATAGTAAGCGCGACTTATTAATTCAGTTACGCAAGCTAAGATTTTGAAGTGTGCTTGTGTTGCGAGTTTTTATATAAAATTAGCATGATTTGTAAATTAATTAAATATATACGGGTCTCTCTCTCTCTCTCTCTTCTATAAAAAAAAAAGATGTTTTGTCGAGTGTGCTACGATTTTAGTTAAGTATATACCTTGGACCTAATAGTATTTTCAATATTTATTATTTATCGTTATCAATTTTATATAAGTATATATCTAGGAACATATGCATTATTCACAATATTTATACTCCAAAAGTATAAATAAGAATAATAAAATTAAACTATACTATATATATAAGTATCTAAATCATCAGCTCAAATAAAATAATTAGTTAAATTATTACATATTGTGCTCTACAAGTACTACTATAATAATAAGTACTATATATATTATTTAATAAAATAATTTTTCTTATCTTTTATCATCAGAGGAAACGAATATAATAATAAATAACAAGCTGTGATTTATTTAATCAATACGGAGTAATTGATTATATTATAATAAAAAAATAATAACATTGAATAAAATATAAGAGTAATATATATATATATATATAATATATTTATAATTAAAGAATATATGATATATATATATCTTTATTCATATATATATATTGTAAGATTCAATATATATAATAGTATTTTTGTAACAATGGCAGATATTATAAGTATAGCTGACAAATAGGTTGTACTTACCGTGTAGAAACAATGGGGGTGTGAAAAATACTGGTTTCAAAAATCGCCGTTGTTTTTTTTTTTTAATTAATCGAGAGACATCACTTTGTACGTTAATGTCCAATTACTTGATTGTGAAAATACATGAAATTTTGTGTGAAATGATTTTTTTCTATTAATGTTTTTTATATATATAATTCATGAATTAATAATAGAAAAATCATATCAGAATTATAATTAAATATTTTTAATAAAATTTTTGTGTGTTAAAAATTTGATTATCAAAAAATATTTGATTCCGGGATAAAAACCGCGTATCTAAGTGGAAGTCGATCGGTGCTATTGATGAAAATACGGTCATTAAATTATTATTTTACAGTTGGTGTAAATGTGGAATGACTATAAATTTTAAATTAGTATGTTATTAATTGGAATGTGAACTTTGGTCTAATTTGTTATTATATTTGTAATATAAATATTTAATATCTAATAAATTAATAAAGTATTTAAAATTTTTGAATTAAGGAAACATTAAAAATGTCTAAATTTATTTATTTTTCTCATTTGACATATTTTTTCTTATCATATAGTTTATAAATTTTATTTTTTCCAAAATGGATGACCGAATTATTTTCAGTGTTTTATGCTAAATAAAAATAAAAAAAATAAAAAGAATATATTGTAACTTAAATTTTTAAATGATTATTAAATTATATTTAATAATAATTTACACACTTTATGGGGCTCTCTATAGGCATTTTATATTACGAGTAAGTAGAGTTATTATTATATTACGTATGCTATCATAACACATGCTAAAAATAAAAATAATTTTTTTATTTGGCTAATTTATTGAATGGCTTATAATATATATATTTAATTTCTTAAACAAGCAAAATACCAAGTCAAATATTTTGCAGGTGAAGGTAAACATCTATTATATAGTATATATGTGGTGTGGTGGTGGGAGGTTGTGTGTATATATGTATACATGTGTGGAATTTTCTTACAGAATCCTTTATAAAGCATCTTACCTCCATATCAGAGATTATATTCAGAGTTCAATTAAAATAGTTACCGATTTTCAGAAAAATTAATTAATTTATTTTAATATTATGGCGACCATCGGTAATAATTTTATTTTAAAAATTTATATTACCATAAATAAAATTACAGAATCTGAAGCAACAGATTAAATAACCTACACATTTAGTTTTAATTGTACAATCTCATTTACAATTATTTAATATTATCTCATTAAAATATTTTACCTTCTTTTAATAATACACCTAAACAGATAAATTAGGAAAATTTCTTCGATTTTTTTTAAACACAATTTTTTCTGATTCATTTTCATGGTGAATATTATTTAAGGTTACCCCAAAAAATAAATTCAAGTGAAACAATAGTGGCACTAGTATATTACATCTATATAAATAGTATCACCTAACAAATCTCCACTTACTGCTTATATTTGAAATTTAGGATTAATAAGATAATTATTCACAATTAATTGGAGATATGACTTAAAATTAGTTACCTTACTCTATTATAAGTGTAATAATAAATTTTGCTTTACCAAACTCTGGATCAAATACATTTATGGGATACACACCCTTTACGTTTAACAACCAGTAAGTAATATCTATTACAAATAACGAATTGAGTGGTTTTAATTGAACTTGCCAGGGTAAACATATAAACGCCATAATATTATGCAACAAAATATAAAAAGTTTCAAAAATTAATACCTTAATTATTCGAAGCGTACCATCAGCTATATATATAATAGGTAACGGAAAATAAATGGATATTTAACCCCTACAAAAACAAAACTTGAAGTGCAACAGAAGCTTGCATGACAAGCCTAAATTTAATAATATTTAAATTTTATCAAATTAATTACAGCTTTCACCGACAGTGCAATGTACAATATCTATAACCAAAAAAAAATAGAGAATAAGAATACTGAAGAAGATACATCGGAATTTCAATACTGGGAATTGGACTCGTAGTTACGTTCCGGCTTTCATGATTATGCACTCTAGATGTGACCCTTCCCGACAACTTAGTTTCTCATATTTGACCACGTTAACGAAATAAACTTCAGCACACAATTAAAGATAAATTCTCAAAATTTTAGAGGACTCTTCATATATGTATTAACTAATACTACAGGTTATTGCTTGTGATAAATATTCCAGCTAATATATTTGTATTATTGGAGTATGTTGTAAAAAAAAGCTTTCCGCCTGAGCCCATAAATGTAAGACCATGCAAATCAAGTTGCGCAAATGTATTATAAGTATACTGAGATATAGCAATCTACAAGTTTATGTTAAATCTGGCATAAGCCTTCATCTATAGGAGGTGAGTTTAGAATTTACAATCTACAAAACAAACACGCCAACGGAAAATAAATCTACACAGAATATGTAGTGAGTATGTCAAAGATATTGACTTCATTTACAGTGCATCTGAAGATACTGATTTTCGTGATTTTAACAAATATAACAATACCAGGAAATCTTAAAAAAAAACAATAACACTTTTATATCCCGATACGTTATTATAATATAAATACAATTTTTTACAAGTACTATAAAAGCTAAAATGTCTTCAAATGTAACTTATATTTGCTGGTGAGAAGATACTCAACCTTTCTATTTGACCTTATCACTTTTATAAATAATGAGTCTGTATAGCGACATAGTAAAAGAATCGGCAAACAAGTTGGCCCTTAACTTTTTGTCATAGGTATATATTGTCATTCCTGTAAATAACCAATATTACTGAAACTTTACTATGAAATTCAACATCAAGGATTGTTTAGCAAAAGAATTGTGTTGCCCTGGAAAGGATTGTAATTTTGCCGTGCATAAAATTACCTTGAAGTACATATTAAAATAAGATCTCATTTAAAATAAAATCGTTTCAATAGCAACTGATGGATAAACCATTGAACTTGATCGGGACGGCATTGTATCTTCTTATAGTGAGAGGCATAATATAATGTCGGAGATGAAAAAATCGATTATTTTTATTCTGTTAGATTATGATCCCAAAATAAACCGAATCGAATTTCTTTATGTTTCTTACATGAATTATAATACATGGAAGAAAGCTTTTTCTTAATATATATATTAGACATTTAGGAAAGTAAATATATTTTTATGTTTATTCAAGCTGGATATAAGGAGAGGGAAATAGTACTAGAGCGTCATGTGGGTAATATTGGTTAATCAAGATTGTTATTAACAGCATCTATTTGTCAAATTGACATACTCTACCTTATACGTCAGTTTAAGAATCTCTAAACGAAATGTAGAGAACTAGATAATTCAGACCTCCTTCTTCACTCAATATAAATGTCGATGGTCCATTTTTCTGTCAAAGGAAAAGTGTTGTAAACGTTTTGCTTATTTAGATGTGTCTTTAGATAAATTGAATTAAAAATATCATACAGCCTAAATGGAATAAAAATAGGCATTTTATTTCACCTACTGAATTATGAGACGTACAAACGGTTTATTATATTGCAAAAAATATTTAACTTTTTATGTATAATTTCACATAGCTAAAATTAAATGAGTTGAATCTAAAACTGCAAGGATAGGGAAACCCAGCCTATGTTTTGTTAGGATAGTAGAATTGGTGTTATGTTTTATTGTAATATGAAATAATATAATTCTTTTCCGTTTTGCTAAATTCATATAGAGTTATACAATATGGATAGTTAAATTTACTCTATCATTTTATATGGCTAAATTTTCTAAAAGCAATTAATGCTTAAGATAAAACCAGTGCCAAATGTGACATGATATACTTCAGCCCTACGTTATAAAAAAAAATTAAAGATATTAGAATTTGCTGTGTACAAGAGTTTGGCAATGCAAAACCAAACAAATAACCACCTCTTAGTACAATTCAATAACTTAAAGTAAATTCATTACTCTAATTCAACAAATAGTAAACGAAATCGACAATTTGCAGCCATATGGAATATTGAAATTTACTAGGTAATATCTCTTAGAATTGCAATTGCATTTCGATTTAAAAATAAGTAAAAGCTTTGTTATATATTTGTGCTATGGAGTGGAAAATTTATTAAAGGATGATTGAGATTAGAAAAGCAAGTTGAAGAGTTGGTAAGGTCCAGAAATGTATGTTACGGATAATCGCAACAAAGTGTGGACAGACTTATTTTATAAAAGGTAAATGCCTGCTTGAAGTGAATATATATATTACATAGCACTTTTGGAAGTGTGGTGTGGTCGTGTGTTATTTCATTATATATGCTCTACATTATATTTCGACTGACATGGAATAGTCCTTCCAGATTCTTAACCTATAAGTAGGTGATAAGGAAGTTTTGAGTACATTTGGAGTATATACTATATATAAATATAAGATAAGAATGTATATCTTCGCTATATATATATATTATTAATTGTAAAATATAATATATTAAAAGTATAAAGTATATAAAGAATATTCGCCACACAAATTAAAATGAAAAATATATCTATAAGTAAGCCGTTTTGAAACTTAAACAATAATAGTTTAATTGAGCCTAAAAATTATATATATCCATAACTATTTCTAAAATTATTAGTGCTCCAAAGTCCAACAGCTTTCCGCTATCAGGTTGATATTTTGTTTGCCACAATGACGTTATTATATTCCTGTTTTTTTTGTGTGGTGATTTCCGATTTGGGTTATTTTAGAGTAACCGCTTACAGTTGTTAGTAACAAGTTTAAATGTATTCTACTTGGCCTATAATTAGATTACAACCATTGCAAAGCCAATCTCTCTGGGACCCCTCCCATTGCTCTCTCGCCTCGTTATGGTTTGCTACAAATTAGTTTAGTTAATTGAAATTTTAATAACAACCTTCTAGTGTTGTAATCAAGTAAAGTTAACAAATTTCTGTTTTTACTTAAATAATAAGTAATTAGCTATCTAATAATTGCCCAGGTGGGTATATATATATCTAATTTGTGTGAAAAAAAAACAACTGACTATATAGATTTCCAATGGCATAGATTTTATAAATTATTGAAGTATGTTTTCTCGGCCTTTAATCATCTGCGCGAATAAATATAGATAAGATTTATTTTTTCTCGTTGATTACCTATTAGATTAGGGTATTATGTTAGTTTTCACTAAAAATAAAACATATATATTATATTAAGCGAAGAGTACTTATTTATTAGTTGGCTAAAGAATATAAATTTATTCTGTCATTATTATTTCATTAAAAATTCTTCAATTTTGAGATGGCACTAAGCATTTTAATAAAAAACTATACACAATTCTCTTCGCCACTTTCGAAAATTGTATTAAACCTCATTTTTTTTGACAGCTATTCTCGCGCCGGCATTCAATAAGTAGTTGTTTTTCCGGTACGCCCTGTTTTAGAGTATTAAAGCTATCAGCGTGTGAATTCGAGTAATGAAAATATTTTCGTTTCAGTATTTAAAATACTAAGTTTTCGAAAAACCTTATAGGTTAGTCGAGCGTTCATTTATTCAGCGGTATTTATTCCCCGAAATATCAAAGTCCAACTTTCTACACGCACTATCTGTATATTTCTTATATGCACAAACATACTGCAACCCTCTTTTCTGTGATAATACATGTCATTCGGCAATACTTCTCAATTAGGCTGACTTATATTATTCTTATCATTTTTAGTTGGAATAGAGACACGTTGGGGAAATTGGGTAAAAAACGAGTATATATAGTTCCCAAGAAGTTTAGTTCCTGTCGCAAGTCTGTAAGTGTGCGTGCCAGTGGAACACAGCGGAAATCTATCTATGAGAACTCCGACTCGTTACCGCGTGCGGAACCTTGTTCTCGAGAGCCGATCCTTTAAAACCAGTTTTATTTTCTTAATAGTTATGATATTTTTAGGGTAGGTGTATTCTACAAGTTCTACCTACTTTATTTCATACTTTATGTTTAGGTAATAAATTTGAGTAAATATTATTAATGATATTAATTCTTTATAATTTAGTTGTTAATTGGTTATATATATAAGTTATATAATATATATATAATAGTTAATAGTTCAGTTGATAATAATATAAAATTAGTATATATAGTATATTAATATATATATAATAAGTATATATATAATATACTCATTATATTTTAATATTATTATTTATTTCATAAACTATTTATACAAAAGAGGTATAATAATTTAAGTTCTTATTGTTAGCAGATTGCTTCAAAATTAGGCTCTGGCCTTTCTAGCAAATTGTTATATATTGTCGCTATATATACTAAAATTATTACTGATACATCATTTTGTAAAATATATAAAAAACTTATGAAAAGATTATAATCAGAAATCTAAAAAAGAAATAATAAGTTTGGGTTAATAGTTAACTTTGTATTTAGGTGCTAATTTACAACTTATATAATAGATTTTAACATTAAATATATTAGGTACTCTATTTATATAGAATATGTGTATCGCTTTTCTGTCATTTTGCTCGTTACGCTGATAAGACTGATATGACCTTTACCAGTTTATAAGCATAACGTAATTTTTTAGATGTATATAAACTCCTTATCACGATTTCATATAAATAAAAGTTACTAATTTATTATTACAAAACATATTGATATCAGCTGTTATTTTTGATTATAGGTCAACGTGTGTATTGGATATATAATACAGGGAAATTAAAAAAAATAGCTCAAAATGGTTTATATTACAAATAATTATGGATCAACTATTTTGATGGAATTCTATCGATTTGAAAGAAATTAGAATTTTTAAAAGCTTAATTTTAATTGAATGAAACATTCAATCAAATATATTTTACCAAAAGGATATATAATATACAACCACTCAGTCCAATCTTGTTTCTGTTGGGTTACATATTTTTATCGTAAGAACGTGCTTAATGTCGCCAAAGCACGGGATAATATAAATTAAGTACAAACTCTATTTACAGAATTAAGGAAAAAATTCCTACGTTTTGCGTATTGCTAGACCATTTTTGACTCACAAAAAATTAAAAACGATACGACAAAACTCAAGCATTTTTCTTTACGATTTCGTATAGCAACAAAATCAAAACGGAAATAAACGGGCTTTTAGAATATTTTTATAGGTTTGAAGTTACTTTATTTAAAAATATTAATAAAAGTTCTTTCTTTTGCTATTGTAGTGCCTTACGCTAGGATTAAGAATATATAGTCACCTTGATTTCTTTCTAACTCCATCATACAGTTTTAGGATTATAGAAATTTCGTATTGTTATTAAATTAAAACGAAAGCTTGATTTTACAATAACAATATGAAATATCAATCTACTTTTTCGTGAAATGGAGTGTGGTTTTGAATAAAACAGAACAAGTTATGTAAACCCAAATAAATTAAATGGTTTTGCTCTAACATTATACAAATAATAGGCATTGGAATGGATATCAAACAGGATTTTGGGGTTGATAGGTTTGTTTCTAATCGACTTTCTTAAGTCGCAAATATTTGACTATTAAGAGCATGAATTTTATTGAAATTCTAATTCATAAAACCAAACGGACCTACCACGCCTCGACATTCCTTGTTTGTTGTGTGCTATTTTTTCGTTAAAGTAACGTGCTTAAATTCAATATATAATATGCAAAGCTACACTAGGGGAAATAGTATTACCACTTATATATACTTTTACAGAATTTATTAATATGGTGAAAAATGAAGAAAATAATAGGGAGCCTATATTTTCTTACGATTTTGCGCCATAAGTTGATCCTAAATTAACTGAAACTAGTCAAACTCGGAGCTATTTTCATTATTATCGTTTTAAACAGTTTTCATCATAACTAAAAATTTACAAAATATATTGATAGAGTATTTTCTATAAAAATGTTGATTCATGTCGAGCCAACTTATTATTTCTTTTTGTATTCGTCTATTTTTTAAAAACATTATTTTAATTTTCGTGAGTATCGGACTAGGCTATCGTTCTTTAGTACTATTTTACTCGTAAAACTGATATATTTTAATATATATATATATATAGTAAGTTTAATACTTATTTATATTTTACGATATATATATAGATACTATATATATAATAACTGTTTTACTGTTTGGTATATTTATTAAATTAATATATTCATAACAAGACACTCAAACATGATTAATAATATTAGAATATATCAAAAAACACTCTGGCACAGAGATCTGGAAACGTGATTCTATGTGATGATAAATATTATATATATCATATATAAATAAATATACCCCCAATTCGGATAAAATATAGAGAAATGTGCTAAGAATAATAATACTAATATATAATAAGTGGCTTTCTACCGTACCTATTTATCACTATTCATATATTTTAGCTTATTACGTTAAACGTAATATATCGGATATATATATATATATCGTCTATATATAAATATATATATAATAAGTAAATTATTAATTTACGGCTTATATAATAGTTTTTATAATATATATAGCCTGTTTTATTTATGAGCGAGCGGGGTGGTGAGTCTCAATTTACGTCGTGCGACAGAGACTGCAGGGATTATAGGGACTCCCTTTTGATTAGGCACGCATTCACTCTCTCTCAGATAAGGACACATTTAATTGGGTATAAATAGAGCCTAAGTTGGTACTAGACCTCTCGTCTCGCTTTGAGTCGCGGCTTAATCGACTGGCTTTGAAGGTAATAAACCACACTGTTGTTGTTTGAACGCGTTCGGTTACTTACGTTTATCCGGAGATTTTGGTTATTCACATTATGTATAGTATTTGTTAGATATAGTAGATGGTATGTCGTAGCGGACGATACAATCTCCGTTGTGGTTGCTTACTTCGGACGCGTATGAGATAGATTTTGATCTCTTTCACTCGTCTCGTCACTAATGGTTCGTATCCAATAAGGATATTTTGTTAACCAACGTTATGTGTGCTTTGATAAGCGAGTTTGTTAAAGCAAACAAATTTAGATAGCTTGTGTATTATGAAATTCATTTTATTGTATAGTGAGAAAAAATAATTACAGGAAGGTGTTCAATAAGTGATACTGCTACCTGTACATTGAATTACTATTCTCGTTACATCGCTAATACGTTTGACCTTTTGCCTTAGTCGCGACTCATATACGAATATAATGCCTTACACTGTTGTCTGATTTATTGATCATAAGCTAAATCGTAGAATATTCTGCTATTCAACTTATGAATTCAGTTCCTCTCTTGTGTATTTGACTGTCTGTGGTTTGGTTAATGGGTACACACAACACTTTTTCACAGTACACCATACCGAGAAATTTAAAATTACGGGCGTATAATAGAGCTCCTCAGGGGAAACTAACGTAAATATGGTGAGAATGCCGATGATTGCGGAAGGTCGGCGCCGAATCTTGCCCGGACCACGCAAACAGGTTTCCCCCATCTCCCATCTATCTATTTGTCAGTGTTAAACTTATGTGTTCAGATGCAACTACGTACTTAGGTTAGGTCTGAAGTGTGGTCAATGTGAGGCCTAATTATGTTGGATAACCACATGTCTATTGCGTAGGTTACACAGTATATATGATATATGCCGATTATGTGATCCTTATGTAGCTGCCATCTGGACTAAGCGTGTATAAAGACTAGATAAGGATTTATTACAATGTGGTGTAACGCTATATGGATACACATCTCCAAAACGGATTCACTTCCCGGTATGCTTCATTTAATGTTATTCATTTTACTAAGGGCTGTTCTGCTGGAATGATGGACAGGTCTCCCAAACTGATAATCCACTCTCAGAATGCGGGCACCCCAGGGATGTTTAACGGTAAAATTCTCGCCTGTACAGTGAACTTCATCTGTTTTATATTATGGAACATTTGCTTGAATGCGGAATATGAATCCTTACTAAAAGAACTCGTCCCGATCTGTAAGCTGTTGTCTTGCTCGCGCATATATGAACTAGCCAAGCTCCTCGCGTGCAAGCAGCGGCCTAACTCAATCAACGGGTGTTGTAAACAAACATGTTGCACAGTGAAAGGCAGATTATCGCATGCTCCGTTGCAGAAACCACCGGGCAAATATCTAGCTGACAGGCGGGCATTGTTTGACTCAAGTTGTTCTGGCCCAAGTCCTTTTGTACATTCTTTTAGTGTGGTACCGACCCATTTGAATGGAGCTTTTCTCTTGCAAGACCCGAACCACAGACGGGACTAATTTGTAACCCATATGGTGAACCAAATTGAATATTCTTATTTCGCGGCAAATAGGCGGCGTTGTTTATGCTAGTCTGAACACTTGGGTCGGGTTTGCGTGCATGATCTCAATTTCAAGCACCTTTTCTCTGGCTTTTCCAAACCGCTAAAGTGTGAGACGTAAATAGTCTCGCAATTACGCAACATGGGTCTGGATTCTATTATGATTTTAGATGTGTGGGTCCACCTCAATGCACCGGGGCAATTGTAAGGCGCTATCCATTATCCTCGAAGGCACTGATGAATGGACGAGCAAACATTGTCGTGGAAATTTTAGGTAAGGTTGGGTGAATTTCTTTGTAGAGAAACCCGCTTCCCCATCGAGATACGATGGAGGTTGCGCTCATTTGCTTTCATTTCGTCGCTTCTTTTTCAGCACCGGTTAATGCTTTTTGTTACGTCATACTTTGCAAGTCGAATAAGGACCCCAACCTTCAGTCACATGGGTCGTGTTATAAAATCGAATGGATATTCCTTAGAACATCGTTGTACTAAATAAAGGCACTCAAACGATGACATTGAGAGAAGAGGAGTAAGGATATTGCCACGTGTTTATAACCAAAGGGACACATGTACGGCAATAAGCAACTGACACTACATTGAAAAATTGTGGGTATAATCCTTTATATAGGATATCGAGAGAGAACTGATGGAGATCATGAATGAGGAATGCTAATGACAGATGCCAACCCACATGACTTTCTTCAAAGCAAATATGGATGAATGATTCGATGATAGAGAGAAGAGGATTGATTATTAAATAGCGATTGTCATTTAATCCAACAAAATTAAGAGATTTTGATCGAGAGACTTTGTTATGTATCGAGAGATTTTATTGATGTCAAAGTTGTATTATTTCCCGAGTGTTCGATTATATGATCTTGTTTTTGGTGAATAGAATTTTGGTCTGGTAAAAAAGCCCACATTGGGCGTGAAAAGATAAAATATCAACTAGAAGACTTGACTTAAACTGGCACCCTTCTAGCACATTAGATGAAGTAATAAGGAATCAAATACCGGATGTACTATGAACAACTGGGTATTCCTGCGGAAGGATTGGCGAATCTTGATGATCGGTTGAGATAGAGGATGAACAAATTCAGGAGACAGCACGTTATTGATGACCCAGACCCAAATAGGGAGGAGGAGCCCCGAAGAGATTAAAAGGGAGAAGGAAAGAGGGCAATAGAAGGGGGGCGGATAGATAAAAGAACTCATCCAAAGAGGAGAACTCTTAAGTTACAACGCAGAACAGAGGATAAGATGAGAGAGAGAGAAAAAGAGTGATATAGTATTCCAGTCGACAACATTTTATTGGAAAGGCAGTGGAGAGTGGAGAGAGAGGATGAGACGATAGAGGAATACAAGAATGTAGGAAAGAGAGAAGATCGAAGAGAAGAAGAAGACATGTTGAGAGAGGATGGCAACTGACAAAAAATATAGTAGAACCTATATATATAAAGGAGACGATAGAGAATGAGATGAAGAGAGAGAGATGAGAATATGAAGAGAGTAGAGAGATGAGAAAGATGAACCAAAAGCTTAACTATAGAGGGAGTGAGAGATAGATTAGAGAGAATGAGATAGATGAAGGGAGAGAGAAGAGAGGGAGAGATATAAAGAGAGAGAAAGGAGGAGAGATAGAGAGCTACAGAGATAGAGAAATATCATGAAAGAGATGATAGAAGGGAGAGCAGACAGAGAGATGAATGAATGAGAAGAATGAGAAATGATAGAGAAAGACTAATGTAAGTAAAGAGAATGGATTAGGGAACCGATTTGCAAGTAGAGAATGATTTGAGGAGTGGATGGCCAACCGTTAAATTTAAAGCCGAAATAATAAAATTTCGGGAATTTATATTATTATTATTTGATTGATATTGAATTATTATGATAGAGTATTATTTGGAGAGACCCGCAAACGTAAATTGCATGAATGATGTGGAGAGGTAGAGAGATAAGCGCACGGGTCGAGGAGGAGTAGAGAAGAGGAGAACGGGAATCTATTCGGCGAGAGAGAAAATTTATCATTATTGTATGAGTTTGTTAGCAGGAATTAAAATTTGTAAAGAAGAAACTTTCTGATATTTTAAAGAGAGAAAGAGAGAGGAGAAAGGAGAGAGAGAGAGAGAAAGTTGATTTGGAATGATTAAAGAGAAACCAGTTGAAATAGTTTAGACACGTGAGAACAATAGGTTGAGACGTTGATAAATGTTGCTTGGAATGCCGAGAGAGAGAGAGATTGAGAGAGTAGATGAATTATATGAGATTGTAGAGAAGAGAGAGAGATATGTACAATGAGTGGAGAAGGAGGGTTGAAAAAGTGAGTGTTCAGGGGCGAGACCGACTGGGCCATTTGACCGAGAGGGATATAGATGTAGAGAGAGGCTCTTTGTCTTCAAGTGTAGCTTGCCACAAACTCTCAGGAAGTAAACATGCGATTCGGATTTAGAAATGTAAATTTTAAAACATTTAAAACTTTTATTTTATTTGTAATCTGGCGTTCGAGGAGACTTCAAATTTTATAAACATATTCTTTTAGCAATTATCGGAATAGTGAAAAATGTTTTGCAGGAATATTTAAATGTATAATGAGAGAGAGAAATTAAAAAAATGGATTGAAACAAGAAGGTGAAGACTTGCTTTTTCAACGAACAACGTTGAGTCCTCAAAGAAATTTTTCAATTGTCTTTCCTCGCGTGAAGAGAGAGTTTTCGGGAAGCCCTCTTTCTATCCAACATTATAACACTTTCTCAGATGAATCGATGTTGATAATAGAGGTATTAATATTAATTTACCCTTGGTCCTGATATCCTATATAATAATTTTTATTTGAAATTCAGTAATAAATTAATATGTAATAAATAACCTAAGCGAATTTATTTGGTGTGGAGAAGAATTTAAATACAGTGAATATAGTGTATAGCTATATTTTTTGAAGATGTACGAGGATCTCCAAGACACAAGAAATTGTCGATATGCTCATTACCCGTGTAGGAAACTGAACGCAACAGGAGGAAAACCTCTATACCGGAAAACGAAAAATAAGGAACAAAGGGCTGAGAAAATGGTGTCAAGATCTATTCTTATAGTATACAAGTGTATCAGATCCATAAGAAAGGACAAAAAGCGCATACACTTCTCTCGAAATAGAGACATTCGAGATTTAGAAATGCTGAAGGCAGATTGCTGAAGAGGTAAGTTACACGTAAGGAAAGAACTTGGTTTCTAGAGGGTCGAGAATGGCAAGCATCAAAAAGGAGAATGAACGACTGTGAAGAGAAAACTGGAGAGCAAAATGGGCAGGTCGCGGGAACCCCCCGGGCGAAAATAAAGAAAATAATACTCTCTCTCATAATTCTAGCATATAGACATAATAAGTAAATATTAATATAATATAAAAAAATAGTTTAAATTTAGTAGAGATTTATTAGTGATAAATATTAATGTATTTTGTCCTAAATATAGGTCCAGCCAATCACAAGAACTGTGGGAGAGGTGATGTGATGTCGCTATATGTATATTATTATTATTATATTATTTTTTGTGTATTATTGTATGTATTTGTATATTTATATTCCTTTGTATTTTCTTCTTCTCTTCGCTATTTGTTTTATATAAGTGCCTCGAGTAGATATTGGGGCGTAGAGCACTCGCCAAACAAAGTGAGCGTCCCAGGCCTCGAGTTCGCAATTGGTCGGGTGGAGAATGTGAACATATACTCTCCTTTGGCTGTGTGCTATCCTCAGCTCGGAACGAGTTAATCGAAGTAACAGTCTTTTGAAATTCTAGGTAGAGGACGGGTATTGGGTAGTGTTGGATATCTAGTATAATTGAGGTCAATAAATGATATATACCTAATAATAATTTACTATGATATATATATATATATACTTAACATTATACAAATAAATATGTCTATATATATATACTAATATATATATATAGTATGTATTATATCTATTTATTGTCGGTGATAGGTAGAATTTTACTTTATTATTCTATGGTAGCTCGAAGTATTGAGTTATTTATATTCGTAATATATATATATATATAATAATAGGTATATAAATATATAGTGTAGTGATATATGAGTACTCCTATATATATATAGAGAGTGAGGATTATAAAAGTGATTTATATCTCTAGATATATATACCGTAACGCTATATAAACCCTAGTATATATATCATAGGTTTGGAGGTATAATTATCGTAGTAATATATATATAGATATAGGTACTATAAATTATATGGTTTATATTAGCCGTTTATTTTAAATAATTGTATATAAAATCCTATATATATATATATATATATATAGATTTAACAGACTGCCAGTTACCGTGCCAACGCGCAGTATCCAGGTATCCAGCCCATCCTAAATAAATATCTATATATATACCACTCTTATAGAGTACTTACTCTATATATATTTCTCTTAATATTAATAAATAAATGGTATAGCAAATATAATTTATTTATTTTACTATTTTATATATATATAAAAAGTACTATATAAATCTACTTACTTATAAAGGATTCATAAGGTTGCATTTTAATAATATACTAAATAAATATATACTTATAGATATATTTATTTATATATATATGATATTATATATAATATATATTATATATATATTAATATAATATATATATATATATATTAAATATATTATATATATATAATATATATATTATATATATATATATATATATATATACCGGTATATATATATATATATTATAATAAATATATTAAATATATATATATAAAAATATATATATTAATATATAAATTATAATATAATATATAATTATAATATATAATATATTAATGTATATATATATATTCCATTATATGATAGGCATGGGTGGTGTATATGTAACGTAATTTTATATACTATCCAATGATAAGTGTGGTATGTCGCGTGTTTGAGTGGTACTGCGATAATGGAATTATTTACCAAATATAGATCTATGGATATGCTTACTAAGGACATTAATTTATATGTTCTATTATGATATCAATTATATGAGATTTAATTATTAAACATTTTTAGGTGCGAGAGCAGGGTTCCCTTAAAAAACTAGAATTAAGATAAAAGCAGAAAGATCAGAAAATTAAAAATTATTTACGTAACACACAAGAAAATAATACCTGCGTAGATAATCGAGGTCACTTGGCCTGGTGTGATGTTTCTTTGGAGAAAAAAGCGAGACGATCGCACATACGTAGTTAAGGTTCCAAATTTTTAATACGTAGTGGATGATGATGGCTGACGTCTCTTTGACTACATTATTAGTAAATATCTATGACACACAGATTGCATAAATAAAGGCCATTATGTTGGATATTCTAAAATAATTCAAAACAAAAAAAAGAAACAGTTCATTATAAAATACTAAGAAATATAAACAAACTTAAAAAATAAATATAATAAAATATATATTATATTTATAATATATTAATATAATAATATATATATATATATATATATTATAAATATATATTATATATATATTATTATATTAATCTATATATATAATATATTATAATATTAGTATTAATAATATAATAATATATATAGACTTATATAATATATGATCGTATTAACTCTACCTACTATTATATGGATAGAGTGATATATAGGTATACTACTCCTACATAATATATTATATATAGGATATTAAACTTAATTCATACTACCATATATATAATATTCTCTATTATATATAATACTGGTATCTTAGGTATAAATACTCATAGGAAAGGCCTTATGAAGTGATAATATATGAGTACTATATAATATATAGCTATATATTATACACATCCCATAATAAATAATAAATATGATACTATGTAATATATATATATATTTGAATTTTTAAAAGAAATTAGATATTTTATAAAATATTATATTTTATATATATATTATTAATATATATATATATATTATTAATATATATTAATATAATTTATATTATTATATATATATATATATATATATATATATATTATATATATATTATTATAAATATATATATATAAAGAAATAAAAAGATAAAGAAAGAAAAGTAGTAGTATGTAGTTGTATCCTTTATATTAAACCAACTGAAAATATCAAGACCAACAGGTGATTTGAGTTTTAATTATCATGAGAGATATATTTGTTCTTATTGATAATTTATATATCTAGAGATTTATTTATCGATTAATCCAATACAAGTTTTAGTGGCATCATCAGTCATATAATATTAATCAATAAGAGATCTATCTGTGTCATGATCCCCATCGCGGATCTGAATTTAGTTCAGAACTGATCTAAATTATCGAGATTCAGTGAGAATAGTCATTAAATTCTTAAAAACATTCAGAAGCTCATGTGGTAATGCTCTTGTGCAGGATATGAAGAGATTGCTTATTTTGTAAATTTGTTTTAAACTCTTATTTCACAAGCTGATTTGAACATCATAGTAGCCAATTAATGCATACCCCTAATATTTGACTCGTTCTCTCAATCTAGCAATGCCTTAATCAACAGGAAAGGGACTCTTGTGGTTTCTTCTTGTGTACAATTCGTTTTTTGGCTACAAACTTTGTTACAGGTCATGCACAATCCATCATCCAATTGATTTCTTAATCATTTTACCCTTTTGCTTTCTTTCTTGACATCCATTTACCATCAATTCTCTCAAGGGATTTGCTAACCGAATGTTCTAGGAAATGGAAAGTATTTTTAGGCTCTACTTTAGAAACCTTTCAAAACAAGAATTAGGACTCGGACATTGTCAAGGAGGATGTCTGTACATATTAAATTTTTTAAAAATAATTCTTGGCTCATATATCCTACATGCCTCAATTTTACCATATACCTTTGTTTCATTTATGTGTTATAAAATCATAGACTCTCAGAAGTCCTTTGTGGGCATTCTTCTTAATTTGTGCCTTTTATGAGAGAAAACACGTTGAATTAATTTGTTTTGAATTTTCATAATAGATTAAATTTTGTCATGCAGTTGTAGCAGACATACTGTTAGGTCTTTTCAAACTATCACTATTTTGTCCCTCACCTTTATTAAAATGGTGATTGTTATCCTTTGATCCTTTACTATTATCACTATTTTGTCCTCTGCTTTTATTATAATACTATTGTTATTTTGTCCTCTGCCTTTGTATAAGGACCTCACAATTGACACTGATTGTCTACAATGGAATCATCTCCCCATACTCGTTGTAACCTGACTCTCATTTGTTATTCTTTGAACTTAATACCTAATTGGCCTCAGTGAGGGTCCTTTTTTGATTACCATGTGCCTGAAATCCATCTTCCCAAACTATTATTTCTGTTTGTTCAACTAGTAGTATTCCAAATTAGGAATTAAAACTGGAGTTCTCTAGAGGGATTTCCCCATTGTCTCGGTTATACTCTGGATTTTTTGAATTAGCATATTGTTATCTACAAATTCCTACTTTATTTTTCTATTTTAGTCATTCCCTGTAAATTAATCATTACTATTATATATATATATAATATATATAATATAATATTACTAGTTGTTATATTTAGGATCTCCGTTTTAGGTTGATTATATTAGTTTAGTAGATGTAATGTATTATCATTTCAAATTAAAATAATTTATAATTCTTATATATAAATCTCAAATATTTCTTATATTATAACGTGCATTCAATTAGATTTCAGAATTATAAAAAATCCATCAAAATTGGTAAATTAGATCAACCAATTACTGATTAATAGATAAATGAAAATAATTCCGATTTTATGACCATTTTCTTGATATCTTTTTTTGGTCTTACCTCTTCTCTGTCTCTCTCAATGTTCCTCAAAAGATCCAGCAATTAAGTGGGGAGATTAAAGAATACTTAATTCGAAGATATTCCAATTACACATCAAAAACAAAAGGGTTCTAGTTCCTTGAACATTTCAGGGTTTCTATGTTTTACCTGTGTAACTTTAATAATCTTACCAGTCTCCTCTCTCTCGCTGTTGATATTATAGAGCGAAAAGGGAATTCGCCTCTCTGTTTAAAAACTGGAAAACTGTTTAACAATTATATCCTTTGCTTATTGTATTTGAGTCCTTATTACTTCGAGTAGTAGTATAATAGGTAAGATGGTAAGCTATCTATAATTCTTATCCATGGCGTCAATTACACAAATGCAAAAGAAAAACTTTCATATATCTCATTCATCAAATATACTCCCACATATATATACGATTGATCTTAGAATTTGACATCTCCTCTTATCTTTAAATACATTAAAGGCTATATGATTCTGTGTTTCTTTCTTTAGTGGCATTAGTTAATAATATGTCTACACTGTGAAAAATATCAATGTTTCTTAGTAATTGTCAAATATATAGTTTCTCATGCCACGTATATTGCTTTTTGTCACAAATAATTCAATTGTCTCTATACAAATAATACCTTCTAAAACTTTACCTGTCTCTTATACGTACTAGGTTCTGTCGTCTCTCCTGTTAACAATAATAAAACATCCTTAGCCTTAACATAGTATAGAAACTCTATCATAAAAATTGTTCTTTTGATATCTGATAGACTCTTACACATTACACTAGAATTCTTTAGCTGCTATAGTGATGCGGCCTCAATAGACGATACTGAAGTCTCTCTGGTTATTAAAGTGTTAGCTATAGTCGAATACCTTTACCCTTCCTTTTGTCATCCTCACAGGTTGATACATCGGCTTATACCATACGAGAGTCACATCATCACTGACCTCGAATGGGTCGAATGGAACTAGATACTGCTATTCTCAATATTCTGATTGAGCGTGGGGGGTGCTGCGTGGTGTATATATGTCATACCCGGCCTGATTTGGTTTAGATGTAGGAGTGTGTAATGAATGTCGTTAGGTAAAAAGGTATCTATATAAATTCAGTTCTCATTAAATTAAATATTAAACGTACTTTTCTAGTCAACTACATCAGTCCTTCTATCTCTCTTCAAAAATAATTTACTCTCTCTTGTAGTAGGTATTACAATTTTTTTCTCCATCCTATCATATAGGTTCGATCAGAAATATAATTTATGGCTAGACATATTGAATACCTAGTGTTTGGCTGTATTCTTTTTTTATATCTTCCTGTATTATCCTTATATATAGTTAACGCAGGGTCATTACTCAAATAAGCTCCTCCGAGGTGCGTGTATATACTCAATCTCAGACCATGAACTTAGTAAACTCGATCTCTATGCGCTTTTTATACGTATGATCTAAAAATCAATACAGTAACTTTTAGGCTCTCATTTACTCATATAAATGGCCTTCAACATGTGGATGTAATGCAGCGTGATTATTACTTCGCGCGCACCAAAATTACGCGAGGTTATCTAATAACGTTGTTATGTGAATCAAGTACATTCTTTATTATCAGATGATGGGAACAAAGATCCTAATATTTCTTGAATAAACATTCTTATTTAACGTACCTTGCTGAGGTAAAATAGTCTTATTTATGTTAAACTCTATTAATTCTCAATTTTCTCTTCAGCTACCTCTGATTATTTCGCTGATTATGAGAAATCTATCTATCTAATCCAGTTACTCTGAACTTTTATATCCGTATCACTCTTATTGAATATTTGTCTCTATTTTGAATTCAGACTATCGTATATTTCAAAAATGATCCTGTCAATCTCAAATATATTAAAAATGTCCTATGTATTCGTACTCTTACTCTCTCTCGAAGTAAGACGCTAATATGTCGACTAAATCTGATGTACTTTTAGAGATAGCGTGTAAATATATTAATCATATTATCTAGATAGTGATTATTATCTTACTTCAACCCCTCTAAGGTAGTCAGAATAGTACATCATTAACAGTGTTAAAGGAGCCAGGGTCTTAAGATAGAGTACTAATATGTATATAATTTCGATAATTATTCATAAGTTCTCTTTATATTGCTATTAAAGTGTTATTGGAGAACTAAACTCTCTCATTTTAATATAACCGAATAATAACCTATTATGATAATTATGACAGCTAATAGTGATAATATGTGTGCAAATTAAAATTATTTCAGCGTTTATCTTCCTTAATTACTTATCCCCTAATATCTCTCTCTTAACTAGAGTTAAATTACTTAAATTATTACATGTATTCTTAAATTTCTACATGTGACTTTTTAATATCTCTCTCACTCCTCAGAGAATAATTAGTAATCAAATCTATTTCAAACATACCTACTTCAAATTGAGATATCAAATATTATGAGATTATTACGCATAAATACTACAATTAAAATATTTATGATATATTAATCCATTTATTACCAGAGACATATTAATAAATAAATATATATTTATAGACATTACTGGTAAACTCATACTGGTACTCTCTCGGATACAATACACACAGAGAATAAATACTCATCCATAGAAGATCTACACCTCTATATCGCCAATAGATATCCTCACTATATAATCGCAGAGCCTATGAGTGAACATAATACCTCTTGTGATACTAGGCTCCTCACTCTCTTGTTCGACACTAAACCAAGGACATAACTATATATCCTAACTATTCTTTCATATATCTGTCTTTCTTAATCTAAACCAAAACACTCCAGTAACTTTCGAATTTTTCGCCATACCTTTACTCAGTCATTTCTACATCTTTATTGGTTTTCTCAAAAGTACTAAACATACGAGAGTCAAAATATATGATCATAAATATTGTGATTATAGCATACTTATCTATACATATATGAAACTCACCATCAACACTCTCTGCGTCAATCCTCTCCACATTTCTGATTATACCTTTACCTTTTCATATTACATGATACTCACTACCATTTTTAGTTTTATTCGAAAATCTCGATACAGGTATTAAGTAGAGGACATCTATAACATGGACCGGATCACGAACTTCTCGCAGTGCAATTTGTCACTCTAGCATTCCAGATACAAGAGATAAGTGTGAGTAGAACCGAGCCAACTAACTAACCACTGTGCTTTTAGTCAGTCCTATCTACTCGCCACGTAAGGACATCACGGAGTGTGGGGCAGATTTTTTCTCCGTTCACGTATGGATATCAGGGAGTGAGGGCAAGATGTCCTCTGTAAGATGTTGTCTAGAAGAGCTTAGCGTTCATTTCAGTATGTGTATTGGATGTTGTCTACTACAGCCGTGGTTATCTGGAGAATGAGTGTGGATATGGAAACGCATACCAGAAAGGCGGGCAAACATTAGCTTACTATGAAGTCTGGGTGAATTTAGTGCGGGATGGTTGTCCAATATAAGAATAATATTAGCGCACAAAAATTTACAGGTAAATATATAATTTTTATTATAGTTTATATCTAAATCTACTTTCACAAAATTATTTATTATTGTAAGCTTTTGCCTAATATAGCTCTAAATCTAAATATTCTTGGCTTTATATTTGCAAAATTCCAAGAAATAAAAGTGTTTCAACTGATAATAAATAAAAATATTTCCTTCTCAAATTATCATTAATTATATTTATAGACTCACGTAGAAACTTCAAATTTACTAATTGTAATATTATTATTTATTCTTCTTATATTAATAAAAATAATAATTCTTATATATTAATATATATAAAATATTATAATGTTTTAAGTAGTGTCAAATTAATATAAGCAGATGATAATTAGTTATATATCTATAATACTAACTAAATTAATAATTAACTATAGTATTAAAGTGAATAATATATTTGTTTAGAGCAAGTAGAATAATATATATAATTAAATTAATACTAAAATATCATTATAATATAAAATAATCCAATATCCTACAATGCACTCTCGCGTATATTAATTAAAATAAACACAGAACTATGTATAACATCCAAGAACACAGTATAACTCAAAATCACCTTAACTCATCGTAACTCAATACATTACACATATTACTGATACTACTTACAACAAAGACCAGATTCCACTAAAAACACAAATTACAACCACCAGACGCACACATCAATTATAATAACTGACCAAATCTGAACACCTACAGCCACACTACAACCTCCTTTAACTGATATGACCCACCCTTGGGATTTATTGTAATGTATTATTTATACTCGATATCTCTCTATTATTATTATTATTTATTTGTTCTCATATATAAAAATATATTCAAAAATTCTATAAAATATTTTGATCAACTATATCGGCAAAATAATCCGGCGAAATTTTGCTCTGCATGAAGCACCGTTGACACCACCAATATAAATACACAACCGACATGCGATTATCTTTGCCGATGGACGATACACACTCTACTAACACCCAGCACACGCCAGCACTATACTATTATCTACCACACTACACATACATTATAGTTCTCACTACTCTCTAAAAACAGTGAGAGAACAATTATCAACATGCATATACTACATACTAAGTAATACCATAAATCTATACTCTCATTATAACTATCCACTCATATGAGTATGACTCGACCCTTCATTCAACAATTTTTCGGATATCTTTGTTACTCACATATATAAATATAACATATCTATAAATACTCGCACAACCACTAAATCTTTAAAATTAAAATACTCATAATAAGGTACAATATATATAATCAGCGTCTATGATACAATCAAACAATAAAAAATAATATCAACCTGGCTGTAATAATATAATTAAAAAAATATTATGGTATCAGATCATATACTAAAAAATAATTCAATAACACAATACGCTCATTACAAAATCCATAATAGTAAATCTATAAATAAACATCCATACACTAATTTAGCGTGGAACCAACATACTCATAAATGCTAAATCCAACCACTAAAGTAGCGACGAGTATCTCAAGTGTTCAGAAATGCGGTGAAGTATGACACCACCACATATTTCGACATAAGCGCAGAAAGGCGTCAAAAAAAACAACTAATATAAACTACAAAAGATTCAAAACCCCATAACAATGTATTGGAGTCAATACATCAATAGAAAAACTATTACTATAAAAACCGGGTAATAATAGACTATGTAAGTGTACATAATCATTAAAGTAAATAAATTAAATCTTAAGCATGATCCATATACAACTTAACAATATAACATACCTATGTTATACTGCTCATATATATACAGTTCCAAGCAACATTATCTTACGAACCATCAAATACACATTGTAGAACATCATAAATCCATCTATCACGCTCAATATAATTAATACACACTCTCTGCGTCTCATGCAGCACATATACATCTACGACTAATCAAAAACAAATACACTGATAAAAATATATAAATTATATACATTTCGTGAGAAACTACTATCTAACAAGTGTCGATCACCAGCAAATGGATATCAAAAAATCTTCAATAGATCTATCAACCACTACGCCACATATAAACTACAAACAGAGTATATCTGAAATAGACAAATGTACCTCATAGCAAACACTTCCTTAAGCTCTCATACAAATCTGCAGCACTCATATCACTTCCTCCCCACCCTACTATCACTACTCAAACACACATCTACCTAAACTAATAATCCACAATCACATCAATACACAACATAACAACCATCTTGTTTGACATGAGTATACATCCTAGATCATCACAAGTCTCAAACAGACTTAATAATAGATTAGATGCCAATTCTAATAATAACATCTATTCACATATATATTTAATGAACAATATATAAAATAAAATAATATCGTACCACTCACTCAAGATATTTATATACTCTATCATCTCATAAACTCCAAACTCAAATGTAGGAAACCTTGCCTTGGAAGATACATTGGTGTATAAAACAGGCGGTAAGATTTTCTTATTAATGTGCGCTTCATGTTATTCCAAGCTCTCATAAATCATATTAACATGTGTGAGCTATACGAAAACATCATTTCTCTAAGGAATGTAGCTCGCAAAAAATCAGTATTTCATTAGAATTTATTGCATTCAACTTCATACAAAAAAAACTGTTAGGTATCAACATCTCAACATTAGTCTTGTTAAAAATTAAAATATTCTCAGTATTTTCCATTTGAGCAGTAAGCTTGACCGCGGGAGCTTGCTACTGCTAATTAAAATATTTATAATTTTAAATACTGATCAACTGAAAAAATGACTCTTTATGTATCATTTTTATTTGAGTATATACGAAATGTACTGCGAGTGATTTTAGTTTCCAATATCATTCCTCATCAGACTGATTATTAATGTATAATTTACATAGATTAATGCATACAATAACTCCAGATTCTAAGAATATTGCATCAGATAATTTTAAGGTACTTACTCATTGGCACACAATTATATCTAGAAGATAATAGGTATAAACTTCTATTCTCAATTTGGACTTCATCAGTCGTATATCGTATTATATTCTAATATTTTTTAAAGTTAAAAGTAGGTCAAACATTGTTTCTCCTTTCGTCGGTATAGCCGTTCTTTCTTTCATATTGATAAAAAAGTATAAATAATTTATACAGTTTGAGAATAAAAACAATTGATAAACTATAAAAACGAGTGAAATTGTTTATCTAATGAAGTTGTTGAAAATATGCAGGTAGGTTGAAACAATTATAAACTATTATAGCAGAGATTTTAGCACACCATATCTGTCACTATATGCATTTTTAACCAAGGCTAAAATATATATACAAAATCTCTTTTAAAAAGATATTGTATATATACATATTTAATTTTTATCGAGCTTAATAATAATAATAATAATGGTGACAGACTTCAAGAGACAGACTCTGTGCTGATTATCAATACTTTCTATTTAGAGTGATTACACATTCATTCATATACAAACCCATATGAAGCTCACTCGTATCAAACAACAACTCGAAGCTAAATTTCATTTCTAATCAATAACTCTGCCATTTTGGCTATACAGTAACAAGCTACTTATATTGAAACCATATCACCAATTGTAAAGAATTAGAAACAAAAATTGAGTACAAATTCTACTCCATAAACCAAAACTGGGGCCAGATATAGGGGCTAAAGTAAGAATTATATTATGATATATGATCTGAGCTTTAACATAGTTTCGCACCAAAAAAAAACATTTTTTTTTGCTCTAACTTCACAGCCCTGTTTGTAATTATTATCTTCTAGTAAAGAATAAAAATGAATCGTATGAGAAACTTTTTTACATCTCATTGTCATACCATTTTAAATATGGTCTCTTGATTTCATTTCAAAAGAATCTTTCTCACCATTCAAACTTTTCCACATATTTTCAGTTTCTGTTAAGTAACAGGATTAAACATAAGAATAGAATTCGTTTACTAATTTAAAAATCATAAATATAATATATTAATATGCGCACTCTTTTTAACGTACTAAGTAATAAAAGCCCCAATTATAGAGATCTATTGTATTTTGAAGTTTGATAACATCAATACTAATAAACCAATTTATACTTTTGTCCTAATTCATAATATGCTCAGGTGAGCAAATTTCATCCCATGTATATATTTTCTAATATAAAAATAAAATATTATTTCTATGAAATGGTGCTTAACCACTAGAGAATCTGATATATGAAATATTCATTTATAAGCTAGGTGTGTTTAAGTGATATATATATATTTTATTCACTGGAAAGTTGTTCAATCAACATTCTTAATAATAATTCGCGTACGACTCTTTAGATCTAGAAAAGAGTAATAGACGTAGCCCAATAACCTTCAAATGATTTTGCGGCCTGCAAAATGCCTTAAGTTCTAGAAAAAACTCTATTATTATTAATAATTTGTGACACTAATAGAGTTGAAAGTGTTTTTCTGAGAGTAATATGAATAGTTGTAACTTGATAGCTCGTTTAACAGCCATTTCCTCTACTTTCTTGTAAATTTTTGTGAGGGATGCAATTATATAAAAACTACAGAATTATAATAGACAACCTTTGTGTGGCAAGATGAGTCTTCTAGTACGGATAAAGGTCCTTACTACTGACTATGAAATGTGGATACAGAGTTCATTTATTGAGAGATGATATAATATCCTTGAGGTACTCACATTAGTAAAATAATATGACTTAACCAACAAGAAGTAATGCAATTATTTAGATTGTCAATAAAGTATTATTAACGAAATATATTAAGAAATAGTGAATAAGACAAAAAGAGGTAACAAAATATAGACGCATAATATCAGGACTGCTTATAGCGCATAATCAAAGTCGCTTTTGTTATGCGAATTTCCTGTATTGCTGGCAATATCATAAAACAAATTCTCTCGAAGCGTCCTAATAAACAAAATATTGAGGTCATAAGCACTATACTAATTCAAAAATGGTTTAATTTGTATATGATGAGGTTATGAAAGAACTTCCTCTGAGTATTTTTATATAACAAATAAATTTTGCTTTATCACTTGAATTCCTTATTAACTTTGGTAAGGCTTATGACAGAAACATAGAATCTTTAGCAGGGGTATTTAAATGCTGTAGTCTCTATGTTTAGCTGACTGATAGGTGATTGGGTTAATCACTATTTGACTTGTTGTACTAACAGTTTAATAACTACCTAGCCTGAGCGAATGTTAGTTGTTTGAATAGACTCTTATTTATCTGCTAAAATTTTCTCTATTAATCTTATGTATAATTATTTTATACCATCAGAAGTTTAATGTGATATTTCCAGTATTATTGATTACATATTTTTTAATATATATATTTTTTCATTAGTTTAAATATTGTATACATACTCCAAATATTATGAGCAATATATAGAACTCATGTCCATCTCATTTTACTAGCCTCGTAAAGATTGTAACATAAGTGTAGTTAAAATAGATTAATAATATTCATATCTCTTTATATAACAATCTGGGGTACAGGTGAGTATAAAGCTAGCTTATAGAAGACGGTAACTTTATCACTTTATATATAGAGAAAGTAAGGTAAATTAATAATAGCCCTTATATTTTATATATTTATAATAGTATATATCAAGTAACTTATTAGGTATTATGAGTAAGTAATATATTCTTTCATTAGATTCTAGAATAATACTATATCAAATATAATAGTCTCTATGAATTTCAAAATAATAGGTGACATTTTCGATAAATCTTTCAGATAACACGAGTTATAATGTTTAAAAGAACATAGGCTTTTCTGTTTAAGGAATAAATGTCAACAAATCTGTTACGTGCGAACGATCTGCTAGAGCCTCCGATAATCATACATAGCTATCTTAACACTAATATACATCTTGTTAAAAAGTCACACAATTAGATTGTAATTCAAAGAAGATATGTTGCATGACTCTCGGAACTTTATTAAGGAGATGAATAAGATACGTTGATAGAAAGGAAGAAATTATATTAAACGCATGATATGCTCTCCTCTAATAAAGTCGAGATATTATCTCAGATTCTCATAAGAAATGTATCTCTAATAATTTTATTATAATATTAAAGAACTTAGCACAGAATATTGATATAGCTATATTGGTTTTCGATGTGAAGTATATCGTATGCAATGTAAAGTATATGAACAAAATGGAAAACAATGTTAATATTGTTTCTTTTATAAGTGATAACTGTTTTGCTTCTGTTTATATATATAATATTTCTTTTAGCAAGTTAAATGACTCATGTCTGTGAACGCTGACGTAGAGGGGTTAGTATGACGGAGAATTATATAACTTGATTGGTTTGGCGTTAACAACAAACTTATTACAGAACTCAACTAGTAGTTAAACTAGTTTCCTAACAACCATATTCAAGACACTGCTTACAGAAGCTAAATATAATCTAGTGGCATAGGATATATATATATTTATGAGATAGAAAGAGAGATTAACAGAGTGCAGCAAGTTTTAGTCATATACACTTGAAAAAGACAAATATGATAGTTTGTTAGCGTATATTATAGGGTTATTACTTAGTGAGGTAGATATATGTGACAATGAATGGGTAATAATTTATATTTGTGAATTATTATTTCTTTCTTTGGGTCGGGCTCATCTGAAATAAGTATATCAAATAACGGTATTAGTATATTGCTAACCCTTTGATATAGGAGATATATTACCTTAGAATTTATGTAATGTGAGTACATACTAAATTAATACATTAGTGGTAAAGCTGATTAGACAGCGACGCCACGCAGATTTGAGAGCCAAATATATTGCTCCTAATGAGTCCAATAACTCGATGTAGTCTGATAGTCTCTAGAATGTTAAGGTTCACAAGTTTATGCGTATATTCTGAATAAAAATTGAGTTTGAGTGTGAATTTCTATTGGCTAATTTCTAAGAAAGCTTGACCACTAAAAGTAATAAGATCTCTTGGCTTAAAAATTTACTATTATAAATCTATGTCTTTTTCTAACTCTAATATTTTTTTTTGTCTACTCTGAAAAAAAATTTTCTAATGTTATACATAAATAATATGGTCGCGAGGTCGTCACTCATGTACAACGGCTATCTATATCTACGGCAAACAGGATTTGACGTGGTGTATGCTTTGCACTTACACTCTGTTAAGTTTTACTTATTAGTATCTGTATAAGTGTACTCTGAAACTGAGGGTTGGGATTTGGAACAGTTAGTTATATATGGAACAAAAGCTAGTTTAATGGAGGGATATATTATATATATATATACTATTAATATAGATATATATATCTATTAATATATAACTAAAAGTTATTATATATATAGTAAATTAAAATATGATATTAAAAAAAAAAATTGTTAATTTCACAGAATGCTGTTTTTCCAAACTATTACCAAATATTATTAAATTTTATATTATGATTTACTTTATACAACTTGATATTTAAACTCCCAAAAATAGAAAATGTTAAATTTTAATTAGAAAACTCTAAGAGGGTATTAAATACTAAAATCTCTATTGTATCTTTTTGCAATATGGCAGTTTTTTAATTAAACTCGTAACGAAAGAAAACGAGTTTAGCTTCCATGTATTGAAAACCTTATACTGAGGGACCAACAGCAAAATGTTACACAAATAAAATAAACAAATTAATAGTTAAACTTTCGGTATTATAAACTTCTATCAATATCTTTTTTGATTTCATAATCTCCAGTTTCGTACGTTCTTGAGAAGAAAACTATACTATAACTATATTTTAATATAATATAGGGATAATTAAAGTAAAGTAAAGATTATATGTGACAGTAGAAGCATAAATAATAAACACATAATAAGACAGAGATAAAGAAACGATCTAGTAATCTGTTAGATAAAAAACATATAAGTAGAGCTTTCTTAAAAAAATGAACTCCTACTAGCTTTCTTTTATATAACTCCGTATACTGAAGCAATCAAAGCGGGGTATATTCTGCTAAACATGCTCTAAAGCTCCACGTGTTTAATTATGACGGAAAGCAGTGGTGGACCCACCTTTAGGTCTGAGTGCTCCTAAGAGAGCAAAGAATATAAGATTATTTTAGGTTCCAAAGATGATAAGCGTAAATAGAAGCAGAAGTATAACTAGTAAATATTGTAGTAGTAATTATATATACTTATATAATATAGACTTATTATAAATATTATCTATGTATAGATATTATAGTAGAGGAGTTATAATAAAGTCAATTTACTCGTATATAATAGTTAACTATTACCTGATTATATATACCTATATATATTATATTATATATAGATCATAAAGAATACTATAATATTAATATTAGTATACCATATATAAAATATATATATATATATTATATATATATATATTAATTATATGTTAACATATATATATATATTATTATAGTATTATAATAATACTAGTAACATATATATATATACTTTTAATATTACTGGTATATAGTTTTTTAAAATATTTTTAATATTATTAAAAATATGTAGTATTACTTTGGCGAGTATATATAAATAACATATATCTGTATGCGATTTCTTTATTTTATCGTCTACATATTCTAAATGCTAGGATCGTTTAAACAATTACTCTTGTGATGAGATTTGCTAGCTTTTACCACAATTGATTATAATTGTCTCAAAATTTCACTAGTGAATTTTCAAAAGTTCTTTAATTATTACGAAACTAGTTTAATGTGCGCACAAGTCACAAATTCTACAGTTCAATAATCTAAAAAAAATGTTATACTTATCAAACTAATAGTCCTAAGGTAAAGTAGCATATTTTTTTCAACTTTCTTGATATTGCGAACATTGTGCGAGCGATTAACTAGTTTGCTAATAATGTGATAAGAACTTTTGAAATTTCGACTATTGATTTGCGACCAATTAATATCCAAATATGGGTAAAGCTACAAAATTCATTAAAAAAAATTTTATTTACAATCCTACATTTAATATTAATAATAAACAAAATTAGCAGAGATAGTTGCTACATTCTAGGTACTATATGAAAGGCTGAGGTATATATAAAGTTTCTATAATATTAAATTAGTTTAAAAAACTATATACTGTATTTATATATATTATATAATAGTAGATAGATATATACCATAAGTATATATACGTTTAGGTAATAATAACATACTATACATATCATACAACTTTAGTGTAATATATTTTGATTATATATAAGAAATAGTATGTAAGATATATATAATAATTTATATATATGTATTTAACTTCCATATATATATAAAGCGTATAATTTTAAAGAATGCTATCTTGTTCGTACTCAGATAACGTATTTATACTTCTCACTCCTGTTTTTATATTTATAATATATATTATAGTTAGATAGTTTATTTCGGTAGTAATTACATGATTCATTGTAAGATACGATAATACTACAATAGCCTAGTATACTCGTAAGTGATACTAATACAGTATATCTTTAAAGGGACGTGAGATATTAATAGTATTGTAGTTCAAAACGTATGTGTAGATGTATAGTCTCAGCTCGCTTATAGGCTATATAAAATTTCTGTTGGTATATAGGAATAGACCTTAAAGGTTTGCGTATCGGTACCATACTTGCTCTATAACATGGCGCGTCTATGTTATAACCTAATATTGTGCCTAGTTTTGGGATTATAAAGCCTATATGGATTTTTTTTTATAGAAAGCTTCTACTTTTTTGGGATTGTTCATTCATATAACATGATCTTTAGAGTCGTTTATCTTGTTTTTCTGTTTTTATATTGCGTTCACTCTACATGTGATGTTTGTAGTAATGTTATTGATTATATGTATGATTAAAAGTTTCTCTTTGAAGCTTTTCCAAACTATACTAAAGACTGAAAATATATAAATTCTGGCTTTCAGTTATCTTACGTAATTTTAAATAAACTTACGCAAACTGTGAAAGTCGTCTAAGTGTAACTCTGCAATAGTGAATGGTTAGTTTTCTAGCTGTGTATTATATTTTGTGTATTATGACCTAAGAAGCGAAGAAAGCTAAACTCTTTTCTTTGGTTACGAGTTTAATTAAAAACTGCTCCATGTACTTGCAAATCAAAGAAGCAAATGTAAATTAAGAAACCAATTTAACATTATTAGGATTTTCTATTAATTTTTAAATTTTCTATTTTGGAGGTTAATTGATGAATTTTCAAGTAAATTGCGAGCTTTTTTAAAATAGCTACAAATAGATTTTTAATCGGTATAGTAGATGAAGTTATAGAGGCTCTGATCCTGATTAAATTAATAGCGATATTTTTTATTCTTGATAGAATCATATATGCTATATTCCATTATAAGTATTTATAATATACTAATTTACTTTAATTAAATAACAATTAGGTAAACCTATATATTTAGATTATAATATAAATGCAATATAATATGTACATTTATCGTGTTTTAATGAGTAATATATAATAATATAATATACTATATAATAGATATACTACTATAGGTAAAAGCGTAAGACGAGGTGACCATCCTAACATTTTAAACTGTACCAAAAATTTTCTAAGTCAAAAAAATTTCTAAGAGATTCAGCATTACGTTTAAGTTTTATTAAGTAAGATTCTTGTTCTAGAATAATCTCTTTAGATGTGCAGCTGTTCTGGCGAATTATGCCGAAGCTTCCCACTAAAACAATTTCTTATTAAGAAAAACCTAACATTAACTTAACTTTTCTGAAACTTAGAAAATTAGTTAACTTTAGAAAATTTTTGGAGTGGATCTGTGTGTGGGTCGCTGTCTACAGTTTACCATATATTATGATATATATATAATATTTAAGCCATTGTTAAGGGAATCCTTCTAAAAATTGAACACTTAATATAGTATATAATTGATTGTAGATGCTTATGAAATTAATGTAATAGAGTGGAGGAAATATATAATAAAGTGTTATAATGTTATATTATTAAATCCTTTTGGTTTATATCTATACTATGTAAAATTGATGATAAGTGACCATGATATAATATATTATTCTTTCTATGTCTTTTCATGTAGAGATTATGACATAAAATCATGCTGGGTATCCACTCCTCGTGCTCTACATTCATAAAATTTATATTCCATATCCTTGATTTTTTTTTTACTCTAAGGGTTTGTAATATTGTGGATTTAGGAACCGCCTAACTCTAAATACTGCGTTATCCCGTCGCGGGCATATGATTAGGTCTTGTAAAGCATACACTCTCAATGAATTGATAGATATATATGACACTTAGAAAGAAAAACTTAATCATAATCCATCTCCTTACCCCAGTATAACTCTTTTGCAGACCTAAAAAACAGGTATATGGAGAGCAGAAACGACTAAATAACACGCTCCTGTATTTTCTTCGGCTAATACTTGTAATTTCAGTATATACTTCTCATGTTCGACATGAGTTGCTTCTACGCGCTATATCCAAAACATTCGCTCATCTTCTTAAAAAAAAAAATTATTAGATTTTCTATAATTATAACTGAAACTCGGACTATTATATAGAAAAAAATGTTAAAATAAAAATCTTCTGTGCTTCTATAACTGATCCTATATAGATAGAGTGCCAATTAGAATGTATCAATATGACCTTAGTAGATATTAAACAAATACTAATGATGTGAACCTTTTTACAGATAGTTGTTACACGTAGAAGATAATATGGATTTCGGTGTGAATTAGCTCTCCATGAAAATAAGGAGCATTACTCAGTAATCATAATATATTTATATATATGTATTATAGTATATATATTATATACTATGACTAATAAATTATAAAATATATTCGTTATTATAAATACTATTAATATATATAATAGTTATATATATAAAGGCCTATATAAATTAATATGTCTTGCCAGAATTATTAGGCGTAGTATTTAGATGGAACTTATATAAGAGTATGGATGAGTCAATACGCTGTATATTATCCGAGGATGAATTCCTACCTAGTAGATCTTATCTCCTAAATATAATTGTCAATATTTTAAAATGTATTCAAACGATTAAGAGAGTTCAGAGTTTTACATAGTATATAACTTCATGTGATAGTTGTTAATATACATATATCTTCTTAATGCTACTATGTATATATAATAAATCTATTATTGTTTCTAAAATAATATTAATAAAAATAATAACAATAATACATTCTCTCATTTACTTACTGGTCAGTTCATTATAAAACTGTATATAGTAATATCAAAGTTGAAATTTAGTTGTATCATCACCTTATTCTAAATAGCATATAACATTTAGAGACTATCAAGCATTTTAAATACCTTTAAAATAATTTGTTTCTGCTTAATTAATAAGTAATAAATTAATGAAGAAAAATCTTCTTGTCATAAACATAAAAAATTTATTTTAAATATATATATAAAAATATGAGTAATGAAACTGGCACTCTCATGTTATAACACAAGTGTCTCATCAGTATTTATGTCCTCATCTCTTTAAGTTATAAGCTATAGACACACTATTGTTTTTCATCTTAGGAGGTTGCGATACGAGAAGTTTGTTTCTCGTTATTGCTCCATTCTAAAGAAATTAGTACACTCTAATTTGACTTGATTACTCTCGTCTTAGACATGTCCTGATAGCCTATAGTGACCTCTTGCTCATCTTATATATTTCTTAATTAATTTCTCGTACTTTTAAATAATCTCATATTGAAGACAATATAGGTTGCCTTATATTAGCTTATAAGGTGTTTAAAAAGTAAAATTAATACAATATATACAATATCGTACTAGATACATTTCAGTTGTATTCTTACAGTTATTATCTCTCGATGTAAAGATAAACGTTTTTACTCGAACTCATTCGGTATTGTATTCTACCAATCAGCGTTCCGAAATATACATGTAGTCTAAAATTGCCACAAAAAAATGTACAGAAGCTAAGAATAAGCCGTACGTTTAGTTGCAACATGTTATATACTCAAGAAAAATTATCAGCTCGTTAATTAGTATCCATATATGTCTACGAATATTTTCAATAATATAAAGTTTTCAAAATAGCGCGATTTGCCTATATCCCAATAAGCAATTTTTGATTAGAGCTTTAGGACTTAGGTCATTTTCCAAGGTCAACAGATATTTAAGTTTATAATATCTAGGACGAATAGTTATCCATTTATTATTTTCGCTTATGAAAATATAAATGTAATCTATTATATTATCATATTTATTATTATACATATATGTAATTTCTATCATAATCGCATCTGG
>JABUQX010060211.1:50000-64051 GCA_015478945.1 Trachelipus rathkii | reverse complement strand
AATTCTGATTTAAAATAAAATTCTTAATATTAATAAAAGCAAGCTGATTATATAGCATAAGGCTAATTCTGAATTAAAATAAAATTCTTAATATTAATAAAAGCAAGCTGATTATATTTTTATTATTCTAATATTAAAACGAAATTTTTCGATTTTTATTTTGTTTTTCTTTTTAAAATAAAAAATAATTAATAAAACATTTACTAATAAAAAAATAAAAGTATATAAACGTTTTTATTTTAAGAAACGTAAATTTAAAATTTTTCTATTTTTTTTTATGGGTTTTTTAGTTTCAAAAGAAAAGACTGACCCCTGGGGGCAAAAAAAAAATTATCCGAATTCGTAACGGACATAATAAAAATATAGAAACTTATACTAAAAAGATTAAAAATAGAAAAGGGTAAAATGTGTATTTTGTGTATTGTAATAGAAAATATAAAAACTTAAACCTAAAGGTTATAAACACAAATAAAATAAAATAAAATATTTATTTACAAAAATTTTATACAAACTAAGAGATTTTAACTCTTAGGAGGCAAATAGTAAAGTCTATTTCCTCTTCTAGTCATTTCTAATGGCAAAACAAATTTGGAGGTCTCTGTAATTCTGGTTCAGAAGACTCTTGTGTGCTTCTTTCGTTCTTGGTGGTAAGAGATTATGAAAGAGATTCATTTCTCTTTTCTCTTGTTTGACTTCTGGTAAACTCTTGGTTCCACATCCCTCGGACCTCTGAATTGCTGGTGAGGTCTATACGACGGATCTTCTTTTCTATCATCTCTTGTGCCTTCAGATGTTGATAAATCCATAACTTCTTCTGGAGGTGTTACCACATCATCTTTGGGAAGTGTTTCAGCAGAACTTGGCACATATTCCCCTACAGTTCCATCTGCAAGTGGTGTTACCAAAGCATCTTCTTTTACTTCTTCAGTGACAGGCTGTTCCTCGTGTTCAGAACTGTCCGAAATATATGAATCCTCTTGTCTGATTGGTGATAGAGACGGTCTATATCCTCTTACTTGAGTTCTTGTTTGTGGAGTAGAATTCATCAATCTACTTCCTTGAGGAGTATCAGGTATTCTTTGGTTACAAGAAGTTTGTGTTTCTTCTACAGGATTCTGTTGTTCTGGTGTTGAATCCTCTGGTATAACATTTTGTTCATCATAAAAATTAGGGGGAATCCACGAAGAAGTGGTTGGAGATTCTTGATCATCTACCTGTCGATCTACTTCTTCAGGTTCCATACTTGTTCTTTCTGTTGTATCTTTTGGGGAATCCAATGTTTCTTGAATTGCATCTGGATTCCAAATCTCATCATTATCAAATGAAAAATGAGATTCTGTAATCTTTTCTACTGGAATTATCTTTACATTATCCCGGTGAACCGGAAATAATTTCGTTGAATTTAAACACGAAAGCATAAGCTTATTTGGCTCCTTTATTTGATTTACAATAAAAGGACCTTCAAATCTTTTGTTCAATTTAGAACTCTGTTCTGGTTTCTTTACAGCATTTACAAAAACATAATCGCCCACTTTCAATTCTCTTTGTGTGGCATGTTTGTGTTGCTGTTCCATAGCTTTAATTGTTTCTTTTTCTAGATTTTCTCTAGCTAAGTCTCTTATTGCTTCCATTCTTTCCACTACGACATCTACCTCATCTGATATGAATTTTCTATTTTCCGATTTATTTGTAAATGGAGAGACATAATCAGGCATCTCGTAGGGAAGTCTCTTTATATATCCATGCAGGACAAAATGTGGAGAAGATCCAATTGATCTATTATACGATGTATTAATTGCTATTTGAGCAAAAGATAAGTATTTTGACCAATCTCTGTGATTGTCCTTTACAAAATGACGGAGGAAATTTTCAATATCTGCATTCAATCTTTCAACTACACCATTTTGACTTGGTTTGTAGGGCAGAATATTAACTTTTTTTATCCTCCAAGCTCACGGGTATCTTTGAAGGCAGCTGAAGTAAATTCTGGGGCATTATCCGAGGCTAAAATTTCTGGGCTCGAATGCCGACATATTATTCTTTCTTGTAAAGCTTGAGCAAATTCTTGGCTTGTTCTTGATTTACAAGCAACTAATTCGCAGTATCTAGTCAAAACATCTCTGAAGACGAGAATGTGTTTGGCTCCTGAAATTGAACATGTGGGAAGTTTTCCTATACTATCCACATGTACTCTAGAAAACGGAGTATAAGGAAGAGGCCATCTGTTTATTTCAGCCTTCGGAGGCCTAGGACCTTTAACCTTAGCACATGACACGCACTGAGAACAGTACTCCTTTACTAACTTACTTAGATGAGGAAAAATGTATCTTTCTCTAACTCGTTTTTCAGTCCTCTGCTGTCCTCCATGCCCACTTCCAAGTGAAGAATGGCAATGATCAATTACTGAGTACTATAGCTACTCTGATCCTGCCTAATTTTACATAAGGTTCCTTTTCTTGCCTAATTACAACACTTTCTTATGAATAGTGGTATACCGATACGGTGACGTGATCTGCAATTTTTTGTGTTTTATGCGTGGTCGATGCGACGTGGAGAGCGCTTACTCTTCTGTCTCTCAGCGTCCTTTCCTATTAAAAGTTTCTTCTTGTGATTAAGATACAATCATTCAGTTATAATCGATAATCAACATCCGGTGTGTCGCTTTGCTTCTATGAACACTAAAAACGAATATATTATATGAGCGTCGATGTGTGCGTGTCTCTAATATATCATCAACCTCCATGTGTTCTGCGTGAGTGTTAAGGTGCTAGCTGTTCTTCTATGAATTTCACATAATATTTAGTAGCGTTGCGATAAAAAATAATAACTCACAACACAAATTCCAACGGGCTTAAGCGTCCCCGCGAATATATATATGTGAAAGGTTATGTGAGCGAACAACATTTAAAGCAAAATAGGTCGTTGACCTCTCTCATACCTGAGGAATAGAGAGTCCCAACACCGTTATTTTTAACTTCTGTAGTGAGAAGACCAACAGCCCAGAACATCCTTTTCTGATAATATCATTAGCTGATGAGTTCCACTGCGCCATCCCTCTAAATCGACTCATAACAACACAACAGCGACAACGCTATACATGGCGTGTGGCCGAGCTCATTCTCGACGTACCCGCCTTCTCTTATCTCATAATATAGGCTACGCCGCATAAACGCGTTATCCCGGTACTCTGGCCTATATGCACTCCGAAATGAGCTATCAATCATAGAGTCTGGAAAAGTCGGGCTAACTGAGGTTGAACCACCAATTTCTCCTTTAAGAGTTCAAATGTAATATAATATAATATAAAATATATAATATACACTCCTGTGTGCCAATCGTCAATCCGGATTCATTTGTTATCCAAGAATTTCGTGGTAGTACATCTTCGCGAGCTTAACGCTTCCCTGGCAAAGTTCTATCTACTTACATAGAGAGAGATATCGCAATCTCTATCTTGAGAAAATCCTAGTAAAGATTTGTGTTTCCTTAACACTTGCTGGAGGGACGAAACTCTTCTTGATTCTATCTTCGCTGGATCCGGTGAAATTCCGTCTCTTCCTATTTTAAATCCTAAGTACAAAACCGAAGTTTGTAGAAAATGACATTTAGTCAATTTAACTCTTAATTTATTTTCTCTAAACGCAGTAAAAACTTTCTTTAAGTTTTCAAAATGTTCTGCCTTATTTTTACCCATGATTAAAACATCATCTAAATACACTTGGGCAATAGGTCCTAATAAATGGTTCAACGCGACTTGCATTGTCCTAGCATAGGTACTTGGAGCATTGCGGTGCCCAAATAATAATCTGGTTGGGCAGAATAATCCTTTCCTAGTACGGAAAGCCATTAATTTCTGTGTTTCCTCCTCGACTTCGAGGGAATGATAAGCGTCGATTAAATCACAACTTGTAAAAATCGTACTACCTCCTAGGGACGAAAATATCTCGTCTATTGAGGGCAATGGGTATACATCTGGGACGCTAAAGGAGTTCAGATGCCTATAGTCTATACAGACTCTTGGTTTGTTAGAGTTCTTTTTGGCCACCACCAGTAGAGGTGAACTATGTGGCGAATAGCAAGCTTTAATATATCCTTTCTTTAAAGCTGCATCTGTAAAATTATCTATGTCTTCCAAGTAGCGATGTGGGAGACGATATTGTTTTCTGAAAATGATCTTTGGAGCATCTGGAGTAAGTTCTATTTCAAACTTCTGTATGGGACACACAGGAACTGCATCATCATCTAGAGCAATAACGTCCTTGTATTCCATTAACAAATCAAGAAGTTCTTCTAAATGCTCAGGTTTCTGTAAAATAGAAACATCTGCTTCTTCTTTACTCAAATTATCTGTAATAATTTCTCTGTATGCATTCTTCAACTGTTTATCTGATAAATTTTCTGAGCAGGTTACTATACATGTAGATCCTATCTGCTTATTCTCTGTAGCAATAGCAGTTTTATAAAAATCTTTTTCAATAATTTCTAAAATAGGATGACACTTCCCTATATATTTATTTCTTCTTAAATAAAAAGGCTTGTCACTTAGATTAATATAACTCAAAATAACTTCATTGTTTCTTACTGGGCATACAGAGTTTGCAAAATATAATGGCCCTAAGGAAAAAGCAGGTGTTATTAAACACTTCTTTTCCAGTTTCAAATCTTCTTTACTCTCAGGTCTGACTTTCAAGTAACCATAAGATGAGCAGGTGCCATGGTTTCTTCTATTAATAGCAATTGAACTTCTATTTCTTCATCTGCTATGAAAGGTCCTTCCTTTACCGGAGGAAGTTGTAAATTTTCTTTGTTCTCTTGATGAACAATATTATTCTTATTTATTTCTACCTTTGTAGGCTTTTCCAATGAGCTTTGAGTAATAACTCTCTTTGTAGGCTTTTCAATAGAGCCTCTCTTAATTACTGGTTTACAATTATCACTGTAATTGTTTAATTTAAATTTGTCATTTATATTAGAATTATTATTTATATCTTTCTTAGTTATCTTTTCCTCTTGATTCATGAGAAAATAACTCCCTAACCTGGCAAAGATTTTAACTTTAATTTCGTTATCCTCTTCTTTAAGATTTAATTGCGATGAAGAAAGGTCTATTGTTATAGGTAGATTAGCTAAAATACTTGTACCTAATAAAATTCCATTCCAAGCTCCAGTGCTTCCAGTCTTACACACTAAAAAGGTAACTGGGTAATACTGTTGGTGTAGTCTTAAAAGTAGATCAACTTCTCCTATAGGATGGATCATCTGAGTTCCAATCCCTTGAACTATAATACTAGCTTCTTTAAGAGACAGTTTGAATCTTCCTTCTCTTTCTATTTCCTTTAATCTATCCAACGATATCAAACAGGTTGTGCTACCCAAATCTAGTAGGCTATGAACTTCAACCTCGTTCTGACCTTTTGCTGGAGTCAAAAATATTGACAAGAAATAATGACAGCCCAATTTTGGGGGTCTAATTCCTACACCAAAGAAACTAGAGGTTACTATAACACCTCTCTTCTTTAAGCGAAGTATTTTCTTTAATTGTTGTTCTATTTACCATTTCTTCATTTAAATCTTTGCCAGAACTAACTCAAAAATTTGGTTCTCTTGTAGAAAGATCGGGTTGAAAAAACTGTTCGTTCTCTTCTTCTTCATCTTCAGCTTCAGATATTTCTTCATGTTCTGGATCTGCTTGATGATTAGAGATCAGGTGAACTCTGGTCGTTTTCTTAGGACTCTTACTTTGATTGCTACGCTCATTCTTTGAGTAAGAGTTTGGCTTTCTAGTATTTGAATCATTTTTAATCTCGATTCTTCGAGCTTTGACTCCATTATCAAAATCAGTGGGATTATATGGTATTACCATATTATTTTCATTTTCATTAGGGATCCATATAGGGGCATTCTTGCAATTAGACGTTGAACCCCGGGCATGGAACTTTCTACATACTCTGCAGTATGTGGTATTCCAACCACAGTTTCTAGAATGATGACCTAAAGATTCACATTTTAGGCAATAGTCCATTGACTTTATCTCTTTACTGGAGAGTTTCTTAACTACTCCCTTATTAGGTCTTATATTTGGAGAAGGGCTTGTCCTTTTTCCTGAAAATTTAGAAGTATTCTTTTTATTACTCCATTCCATGGTTCTGTTCCTCATGGAAGGGTTATATGTAGTTCTTTCTTTTCTAACTTCACTATTATTAGTGCTATTGTTCTCTGTATAGAATACTCTAGCTGTATTTCTTCTATCTTGTTCAGCTCTATGGTTAGTTTGGAACAAGACTCCTTCTTCTATCTGGCTGAGTTTCTCTAAAATTTCTACGAAACTCAAGTCTGGATTAAAGACTTTTAAGACTTTTTCTCTAAGTCTTCGATGATCTCTGAGCTCTTCCATACTCTCTAAAATCTTAGTCATAATTAAGATATTTATCTGTTGAGAAGTAAATCCAAAGGAAGTCTCAATATCTATAAGTTTTCTCTGATATTCCCAAAGGAGATTCTTCAAGTCCAACATGAATTCAGTAAGAGTTACATGTGGTCTCCTTTGAAATTTCATGAACTGTTTCAATAAACAGAAGATTGTCTCGGTTTTTTCTGGTTTGAGAAAAATCTTCAGTTGAATCAAGAAGTCTTCTAGGGTCTTACACCTCGAGAAGCTATTATCTTTGAGAATGTACTGGCGGGCCTCTGATGTGAAATCAGAAGAGATTGTAGTCTTAGCATAGTCTATTTTTTGTCTTTCAGTTATTAGGCCTAACGTGCGTATCTTCTCTTGCAACGTCGAAAGGTAATCTTCAAACTTAATGCCTACCCAAACTTGGGTCTTGGTGTTTCTTCCATACAATTTTAATTCTTTAGGCAATTCTGGAAGTGGAGGGGCATACGCAGCGTTGGGATAATATCCTCCATAAGGGGGTCCATATGGGTATGGATTGTAACCAGGTTGCATTGTAGGAAGGGGTTGTTGCCAGCCTGTGTAAGGTGGCTGCATATTTAAAGGATTATTTAAAGTATTTTGGGCTGGTCCCCACGGATTCTGAGGTTGTCCTCCATATAGAGTATCACTTGCTTGGGTCTGTCCCCAAGTTCCACTAAACTCACTTCTATTGTTAAATATTTCTGTTTGGCCATTCCAGGAAGGGTAAGTTTTCTTTTTATTTGAAGGGGGAGTGGCCCCCGATGCATTTAAATGTATATTAAAAGTATTGTCCAAAACATTCGTCTTTTGGAGCACCTTAGGTATTCTTGCTGTATTTTCTGTATTTCCTGGTTGATGCCAGTCCCAAGCTGTTCTCTGATTTGGGTTTAACGACATTGTATCAAAGTTAGAAGGAGGTAGATATACTGGAGGAAGTCCCATATCCTTTTGTGTGGGTTCCCTTATCTTGAATTTTGCTCCTGTATTCTCTTCTGTTTTCTGTCCATCAGTAGTCTTTACTTCTGTTACATCATGTTCTTCATCTTGATTAACTTCTTCTGTATTATCCATGTTCTCATTCATGTTCTCTGTTGAATCATCATTTTCTAAGTCTTTATTTTCTCTTTCAGCTCCTCCTGAAGCTCCATTAGGGTCAACTGGTCCGGCTATAGCCCTTTGAACCAGGTAACAGAGAATGAGAAACAATGTAGAAAATACGAAGACTGTAAAGACTATTGGTTCAAGCATAGTCATGATTAATTGTTCAAACATAGTCATGATTAATTGTTAATTAATTTAAATTAATCAAATAAAAAAAACTAAGTTCTCAAACTGTTTCTAAAAAATAAAAAAAAACTAAAGTCTCAAAAATATTTTTCAAAGTTTTCAAAAATATTCAAACTGTTTTCAAATATTTTCCAAAAATTTTCTATGTTCAAAGAAAATATTTATTCACTATTAAAGTGTATTAAAAAGAGCTGTCTATACTTTACTATACACCTGTACATTTAAAAAAATTTAATCACTTTTGTTTCTATGTTCAAAAATAATTTTTCTTTTTTGATAAATTCCGTTAATAAATTGTCGAAAGTATTATATACACAAATAAAGAAATCAGATTTTCTTACATGAGAATCTCACAAAACTCGAAGAATCAAAGTTTCAAAGTTCACAAATTAAAATAATTTTCTTTCAAAATTATTAAAAAATATTTCAAAGTTCTATTTTCAAAAATAAAATAATTTTCTTTCAAAAGTTATTTTAAAAAATAACAAAGTCTATTTGATAATTATATTTTAATAATTCTTTGCCACTGTAATTAATAATTAAGAAACAAAGAAGATAGCTGTTTCTTTAATGTTATAGGTCAACTTATTTGTCAATGGTGAACTATTGTTCTTCAAACTTCTTCAAAGTTCTTCAAAATTGTTCTATGTTCTTCTATTAAATATTTTCTAAGTTGGAATCAATCAATTTGTATACCAACAAATTTAATTCTGTTATAATTTGTGGTTTTTATAATCTCTGTTGCAGTAGAATAATTTTTAAAATATTACAGGTCAATAAAATAAATTTTCAATTTTTCTGTAGCTAAATATAACAAATCTGTTATTTTTTAGGTCAAAGAAAACAATTTCTAATGTTTTTAGGTCAAAAATATAATAATTTTCTGTTTTTTGGTCAATTTGGGCAATTTGACCTTTCGTGACCTTTGGTGACCTTTGGTGACCTTTTGACCTTTGGTGACCTTTGGTGACCTTTCGTGACCTTTGGTGACCTTTGGTCCTAGTGACCCTTACTGGGTGGTCTGGGGTCTAACCCAAAAGGTTTTACCTCACTTTGGTAATTATTAATTTGTTATTGCTAAATTACGGATTTCTGATAATTAAAAAAACTTATTTTTAATTTAACTTAAAAAAAAGAAAAAAAAAAACACTTGGCTTCTTAAGCCTTCACTAAAAAAACCGGGTTTAAAAAAAAAAACGGGTTAAAAAACAAAAAACCGAAATTTTTATCACCTGTAAATATTCGCGGGACTACTTCAAAATCTAGTAAATATAATAATGAAAATTTAATAATAATAAATTATTATTAATTAAAAGTAAAAACGATATGATATATATATATATATAATAAATTACTGATTATTATATTCGCGGGGCTACGACAAATGAAATTAATGCATAATTATAATGAAAAAGTAATTAGTAGATTTATAGTCAATAAAAGTAAAAACGATATATATATATATATATATATATATATATAAAAACGATGTGTGTGTGTCTGTTGTATGTGCATATAATGCCGCACGAGAAAGGAAAGAAATATAAATATATATATATATATATAATATATATATATATAATATATATATATATATATAATATATAATATATATATATATATAAATAAAATAGTGTGTGTGTGTGTGTATGTGTATATAATGCCGCACGAGAAAGGAAAGGAATGAGGAAAAAAAATGAACGAAGAAATAAGTGGGGGAAAGAAATGAACGAAGAAATAAGGGGGATCGATTGGGGCCAAGACTTCAATCCCTCACTCTTGGAGGCGATATCTCTTCCCCTGCAATTCTCCCATTCAGCGACAAATTTCCTTCCCTCCGCTCTGGAGGCAATTCCCCATCCAATGCCGATTCTTTATAACTCTCTTCCCTCAACTCCTTACTCTTATCCCTCCTACTATAGAACAAACTCATGTACACACCTTTTGTTAACAACTCCTTCTTACGAGATTTATTGTTCTCTGCTACTGTTTCTGATTTTTAGTAATCTTTATCTAGCTCTAATTACTTTACTAATTATGATAAACGAAAAATTTTTTCACTAAACTGATTTACTAACTCTGTATTTTCATTTAGTAAAAAAAAAATTAATTAGTCAAATCTTAATTACTTAATTTACAGGTATCAATTGCATAATTTTTCTATATATATATCTTAAAAGAACTTTCCTCAGAAACCATATAAAAGAAAAAAAAATGCAATTAAACAATTTTTTGTATTATTTTTCTAGTAATTTTGCCTTAAAAAAAACAAAAAAAAACATACAGAAATAATGAAAAATGCAGACAATAATGTCACTAATCAAGATTTAATTTCTGTAATATATTAAAAATGTCTAAAATTTTGGGTATTTTCTATTTTTCACTCATTATATTAAGTAGCTCTTTTTCTATTAATTATGGGGAATTTTTATCTGTCACCCATTTTTCAAAAATTTGTTTTGTAATTTTTTTTAAAACATTAACATATGTTTTCATTTAAATTTTAGCACTTTTTGTCTTGAAATTTGTACAATATGGGCATACTATATATATTAAAGCCCCCAAAAGGCAATAATATATTGCATGTCACATGTACACAATTTCCTATCTCATTTATTGAAACTTATACATAATGAAATATGCTTGCATATTAGACCCAAAGGTGCCAATATGCCCATACCACTTGTATATAGTTCCTATTCTAATTTAAACTTTAGTGTGAATTTTTTTTTGTGTGTTAATTAATTTCTGTACTTACAGTACTTCTATTGGATTTTCCACCTTTAAACTGCTTGGCAAAGGTTTTGATTTGGGAACATCTGTTAGTGACAAAAGAAGTCACCCCTCACAGAATTGGGAAAACAGTGGGCACTTGTTGACTCAGAAGGTTTCCATAGGTTCGTGCAAGAAGCGAATCTCTCATCCAAGACACAGTAACCACTTTGAATGATGAGAAGATTACACCTTCCAATATCCGACGCAAGCGAAGCCAATTGTGGCCCTCTAATTATTCGAGATTCTTCTTTCTCAATTGGCCACAATGGAGGAATTTTAATAACGCACCAATTCGTAAAGAGTTTTATTATTGCATAATAAAAACTGGTCCCAAAAAACCTATATAAAACAATGGAAAACACATTATAAATTAAATGTTCTTTAAAATAATGAGTTTACTAAATATTAAATAAGTAAGTAATTTTTTTAATTAGTTAATTAGTAATTAATATAATATTCCAAATATATCAATATAAATATTTCATGAATACAGAAAAATCATTTAAAAAAATACATCAAAATTTTCAATTATTACAATTCATATTTTTATTAAAAATAATAAAAGTATTAATTGCAATATAATAATTAATATAATAATATATTTCAAAGATAATTAACAAATATATTTCATTAGTATGTCAAACATCTTTATTTTTAAAACAATAAAATATTACTATTATTATTATTATCATCATCATTATTATTATTATTATTATTATTATTATTATTATTATTATTATTATTATTATTTAAAGTAATTACCTTTGTCCAATCGATGGAAATAAGAATAAGTGAGAACCTTCCTTTGCTCGTCTCACTGATATTTAATCTGTTTTCTTTATATTTAATATATTATAATTAAAAAGAAAAACGGAAAAACAATATACATCTTTGCATATTATATATGATATAAAATATCCTATATAATATATTCAAAGAATGCATATTATATATATTTTAATTTTTAAGAAAAACTTCTATTAATTTTCGCGCCTTGACAACACTACTTAGCGCTATTCTTTAGCTGTTATCTAAGTGGTTGTTCGACCCAAACAAAGGATTTTTCCTATGATCCAACCCTTCTTAAAAAATCGTTTTCTCCAAAACCCTCTCTAATCCCCTACTCTAATTCTCTCTAAACCCCTAAAGTTTCTCCCTCTCATTCCCTCACCATTCTCCTTCAATTCTTTTCCTGAAGTGACGTCAAAATAGATTTCTTGAAATAAATCTAGATTTAAATCTAGATTGATTTCTAGATTTAGGAATAGATTTAGACTTATTTCGACATCCTGTTTACAATTTTATGAAAAGAAATGTCGAGTCAAACAATAAAAAAGGTATTAAATGAAAAGTTATTTAAACAAAAAATGTTGAAATGTAGAAATGGATTATGAAGCAAAATTTGTTTCTGAATTGTACGTTTTAAGTATCAACAACTGAGTTTCTTGATTCAAATATTGTGAAATAATTTTACAATAAGGACTCTGCCTCAGAAAATTAAAATTCATAAGGATTTTAATTCTAATAGTATTATAAACATACACTTCGAAATAAATGATCTAGAAACCTTATTAGTGCAAAGTGGTAATATTAGAATATATATATATATATATATATATATATATATATAATAGTATATATATATATATATATATATTATATATATATATATATATAATATATATATATATATATTATATACATAAATTATATATATATAATAGTATATATATATATATATATATATATATAATATAATATATATATATATATATATATATATTATAGATTTTTTTTTTATCAATATTTTAAATTATATAAATATTTTTAATGTTGATTTTAATATATTATATATATTATATATATATATTATATATATATATATATATAATATATATATATATATATATATATATAAATATATTATATATAATATATATAATAATATATATATATATATATATATTAGTATTATATATATTAAATATTTATAATATATATATATATTATATTATATATATATTATATATATAAATATATATATATATATATATATATATATATATATATATATATATATTTATATAATATATATATATATATATATATATATATATAATATTATATATTAGTATATATATATATATATATATATATATATATATATATATATATATATAATATAATATATATATATTTATATATATATATATATATATATATATTATATATAATATAATATATATATTTTCACCCTGTTCTTCCCTCGTTCTGTAATATATAACAGATGTAAATACTGCAATAGACCGCAGCTTAAATTTGCATAGTAAATAAAGAACTATTGTGGGAAGGTAAAGAAAATTGCCTCCTTTGGGGTCGAACCAACGCATGTTGCGACTGAGACCGACATACTGGGACGCTCTATCGACTGAGCCATCATACGTTAACACAAAAGATTAGTATCAAGGAACAGCTTCAAACGACGACACCCTTCAAGGCGATATCAACAGCTTTTCACCCTATCCTTCCCTTGTTCTGTATGATTTAATAGATGTAAATACTGCAATAGACCGCAGCTTAAATTCTTTTAGAACTTTTTAGTTATTAGGATTTTTAATTATTATTAAAGATTAACTCATGTGAAACGAATGATTCTGGGGACAATACAAAAGACTTGCACTATAAGATATCAAGGGAACAGAAAACTAATATTGACTCAAAAAGATGAGCTCACCCACAAATGAATGAACCCATCCAATACACGGGGAGAGGATGTCATAAATTACTACTGAATGAGGTTTAAGAAAGAAAATTTAAAAAATTATTTAAAATGTACAAAAGATGAAGAACATTAATATGTGTTTAATATAATGTCTAATTATAATTATAAAGTATGACAACGAAACTAACTCTGATCGTGAATAACTTTAATTCGTTGTTTTGCAAGGATGTGAGCATCGCGTTTGGTGCATTGGCCGAGTTTCAGTGACGAAATGGATTCTTCTGGAGGAGAAGAATCAAAAAATATTCGAATGAATTTCAAAGTGGTATAAATGAATAAGTGAGGTAGTAATTTCACCATTTTTTGTATTTAAAGAAGCAGATCTAGCATATCCTTCAGAGGAAACATGTAATGTTTTGATAATTCAAAATTTCTATTTCAAACGAGGACCATCATCTTCTATTAGAACGATATTTAGAACAGTCGCATTAATTCTACCAGGAACATTATATGACTGTCTCAAATTATCTAAATAATACTTTTCCCATTTGATATAAAATTTATTGATTGGGAAAAGGACGTACGGTAACGTTGACAAATTTCAATAGTATTCCTGATTAAGTTTGATCCTTTGTAAAAGTTTCTCTGGAACAGGTAAGAATTTAAAATATGACCAGTTAACATATGGATGGGGTGAGGGCTCTTTACAATGGAACTCGTCCCCTACAAAGGTAAGAAGTCAGCAATTTAAAACTGACTCGACCTCAATAAGTACGATCAAAACTCATCATAAGTGATGAGAGCGGTATTGAGAGTGCTTTAAGGGAAGTTTTGATTTCCTATTAATAG
>JABUQX010060211.1:32500-45000 GCA_015478945.1 Trachelipus rathkii | reverse complement strand
TAATTACTTTTTCATTATAATTATGCATTAATTTCATTTGTCGTAGCCCCGCGAATATTTTCAGATGGTAATATATTATATATATATATATATATCGTTTTTACTTTTATTAATAATAAATTTATTAATTATCTTTTCATTATTATTATTTACTAATCATATTTGACGTAGTCCCGCGAATATTTACAGGTGATAAAAATTTCGGTTTTTTGTTTTTTAACCCGTTTTTTTTTAAACCCGGTTTTTTTTAGTGAAGGCTTAAGAAGCCAAGTGTTTTTTTTTTCTTTTTTTGAGTGAATTAAAAAATAAGTTTTTTTTTCAATTATCAGAAATCCGTAATTTAGCAATAACATAATTAATAATTACCAAAGTGAGGTAAAACCTTTTGGGTTAGACCCCAGACCACCCAGTAAGGGTCACTAGGACCAAAGGTCACCAAAGGTCACGAAAGGTCACCAAAGGTCACCAAAGGTCACCAAAGGTCCAAAGGTCACCAAAGGTCACGAAAGGTCAAATTGCCCAAATTGACCAAAAAACAGAAAATTATTATATTTTTGACCTAAAAACATTAGAAATTGTTTTCTTTGACCTAAAAAATAACAGATTTGTTATATTTAGCTACAGAAAAATTGAAAATTTATTTTACTGACCTGTAATATTTTAAAAATTATTCTACTGCAACAGAGATTATAAAAACCACAAATTATAACAGTATATAAAACTCTGAAAGAGATCATATCTATGTGATGCCAACTTACGAAATATTAATAGAAGAACATCGTAAGAATTTTGAAGTAGAGTTGAAAAAATTACAAAACAATAGTTCACATTGACAAAATAAGTTGACTATACCATTAAAGAAAAAGCTATCTTCTTTGTTCTTAATAATTAATTACAGTGCAAAGAATTAATTAAATATAATTATCAAATAGACACTTTGTTATTTTTTTAAATAATTTGAAAGAAAATTATTTTTATTTTTGAAAATAGAACTTTAAGATTTTTTAAATAATTTTGAAAGAAAATTATTTTTATTTGTGAACTTAACTTTGATCGTTGCATATTTATTCTGAAGAAAGTTATTTTGGTTGATAAAGTTGCAATTTTTAAACAAGTTTTAAAACAGAAATATTTTGAACATAGAAACAAAAGTGATTAAATTTTTTAATTTTAAATTTAATAGTGAATAGCTATAGACAGCTTTTAAATTTAATAGTGAATAAATATTTTTTTGAGTTAAGAGAAATTTTTGGAAGTTTTCAAAAAAATTTTGAAATTTTGAAAAATTGTGAAAAAAATATTTTGAATTTTTGAGTGTTTTTTTTTTTAAACTGCGGACCTGCTGAGTCCGCGAATTTAGTTTTTTTTTATTTTTAGAAATAGGTTGAGAACTTAGTTTTTTTATTTGATTAATTTAAATTAATTAACAATTAATCATGACTATGCCTGAACCAATAGTCTTTACAGTCTTCGTATTTTCTACATTGTTTCTCATTCTCTGTTACCTGTTCAAAGGGCGTATAGCCGGGACCAGTTCTGACCCAATGAGCTTCAGAGCAGCGACTCGACACACAGCGCAGAATAAAGAGCATCTAGAAACCAATGAATAAGAAGCCTTTCAACAGAGGAACTGAATGAGAACATGTATAATTAAGAAAGTAATCAAGATGAAGAACATGAGTAACAAAATAAAGACTAACTGATGGAACAGAAAACAGAAAGAGAATACAGGACAAATCAAGAAAGGGAACCCACACAAAAGATATGGACTTTCTCCAGTATATTCTACCTCCTTATCTAACATTGAACCAATGTCGTTAAACCCAAATCAGAGAACAGCTTGGGACTGGCATCAACCAGGAAATACAGAAAATACAGCAAGAATACCTAAGGTGCTCCAAAAGACGAATGTTTTGGACAATACTTTTAATATACATTTAAATGCATCGGGGGCCACTCCCCCTTCAAATAAAAAGAAAACTTACCCTTCCTGGAATGGCCAAACAGAAATTTTTAACAATAGAAGTGAGTTTAGTGGAACTTTGGGGACGACCAAGCAAGTGATACCCTAATGGAGGAAAACCTCGAGAATCCTGTGGGACCAGCCCAAAAATACTTAAATAATCCTTTTTAAATTATGCAGCCACCTTACAAGGTGCAACAACCCCTGCCTACAATGCAAACCTGGTTTACAATCCATACCCATATTGGAACCCCCTTTATGGAGGATATTATCCAAACGCTGCGTATGCCCCTCCACTTCCAGAATTGCCTAAAGAATTAAAATTGTATGGAAGAAATACCAAGACACAAGCTTGGGTAGGCATTAAATTTGAAGATTATCTTTCTACGTTACAGGAGAAGATACGCACGTTAGGCCTAATAACTGAAAGACAGAAAATAGACTATGCTAAGACTACAATCTCTTCTGATTTCACATCAGAGGCCCGCCAGTACATTCTCAAAGATAATAGCTTCTCGAGGTGTAAGACCCTAGAAGACTTCTTGATTCAACTGAAGATTTTTCTCAAACCAGAAAAAAACCGAGACCAATCTTCTGTTTTTGAAAGCAGTTCATGAAATTTAGAAGGAAACCACATGTAACTCTTACTGAATTCATGTTGGACTTGAAGAATCTCCTTTGGGAATACCAGAGAAAACTCATAGATATTGAGACTTCTTTTGGATTTACTTCTCAACAGATAAATATCTTAATTATGACTAAGATTTTAGAGAGTATGGAAGAGCTCAGAGATCATCGAAGACTTAGAGAAAAAGTCTTTTAAAAGTCTTTAATCCAGACTTGAGTTTCGTAGAAATTTTAGAGAAACTCAGCCAGATAGAAGAAGGAGTCTTGTTCCAAACTAACCATAGAGCAGAACAAGATAGAAGAAATACAGCTAGAGTATTCTATACAGAGAACAATAGCACCAATAATAGTGAAGTTAGAAAAGAAAGAACTACATATAACCCTTCCATGAGGAACAGAACCATGGAATGGAGTAATAAAAAGAATACTTCTAAATTTTCAGGAAAAAGGACAAGCCCTTCTCCAAATATAAGACCTAATAAGGGAGTAGTTAAGAAACTCTCCAGTAAAGAGATAAAGTCAATGGACTATTGCCTAAAATGTGAATCTTTAGGTCATCATTCTAGAAACTGTGGTTGGAATACCACATACTGCAGAGTATGTAGAAAGTTCCATGCCCGGGGTTCAACGTCTAATTGCAAGAATGCCCCTGTATGGATCCCTAATGAAAATGAAAATAATATGGTAATACCATATAATAACCCCACTGATTTTGATAATGGAGTCAAAGCTCGAAGAATCGAGATTAAAAATGATTCAAATACTAGAAAGCCAAACTCTTACTCAAAGAATGAGCGTAGCAATCAAAGTAAGAGTCCTAAGAAAACGACCAGAGTTCACCTGATCTCTAATCATCAAGCAGATCCAGAACATGAAGAAATATCTGAAGCTGAAGATGAAGAAGAAGAAAACGAACAGTTTTTTCAACCCGATCTTTCTACAAGAGAACCAAATTTTTGAGTTAGTTCTGGCAAAGATTTAAATGAAGAAATGGTAAATAGAACAACAATTAAAGAAAATACCTCAAGCTTAAAGAAGAGAGGTGTTATAGTAACCTCTAGTTTCTTTGGTGTAGGAATTAGACCCCCAAAATTGGGCTGTCATTATTTCTTGTCAATATTTTTGACTCCAGCAAAAGGTCAGAACGAGGTTGAAGTTCATAGCCTACTAGATTTGGGTAGCACAACCTGTTTGATATCGTTGGATAGATTAAAGGAAATAGAAAGAGAAGGAAGATTCAAACTGTCTCTTAAAGAAGCTAGTATTATAGTTCAAGGGATTGGAACTCAGATGATCCATCCTATAGGAGAAGTTGATCTACTTTTAAGACTACACCAACAGTATTACCCAGTTACCTTTTTAGTGTGTAAAATGGGAAGCACTGGAGCTTGGAATGGAATTTTATTAGGTACAAGTATTTTAGCTAATCTACCTATAACAATAGACCTTTCTTCATCGCAATTAAATCTTAAAGAAGAGGATAACGAAATTAAAGTTAAAATCTTTGCCAGGTTAGGAAGTTATTTTCTCATGAATCAAGAGGAAAAGATAACTAAGAAAGATATAAATAATAATTCTAATATAAATGACAAATTTAAATTAAACAATTACAGTGATAATTGTAAACCAGTAATTAAGAGAGGCTCTATTGAAAAGCCTACAAAGAGAGTTATTACTCAAAGCTCATTGGAGAAGCCTACAAAGATAGAAATAAATAAGAATAATGTTGTTCATCAAGAGAACAAAGAAAATTCACAACTTCCTCCAGTAAAGGAAGGACCTTTCATAGCAGATGAAGAAATAGAAGTTCAATTGCTATTAATAGAAGAAACAATGGCACCTGCTCAATCTTATGGTTACTTGAAAGTCAGACCTGAGAGTAAAGAAGATTTGAAACTGGAAAAGAAGTGTTTAATAACACCTGCTTTTTCCTTAGGGCCATTATATTTTGCAAACTCTGTATGCCCAGTTAGAAACAATGAAGTTATTTTGAGTTATATTAATCTAAGTGACAAGCCTTTTTATTTAAGAAGAAATAAATATATAGGGAAGTGTCATCCTATTTTAGAAATTATTGAAAAAGATTTTTATAAAACTGCTATTGCTACAGAGAATAAGCAGATAGGATCTACATGTATAGTAACCTGCTCAGAAAATTTATCAGATAAACAGTTGAAGAATGCATACAGAGAGATTATTACAGATAATTTTAAGTAAAGAAGAAGCAGATGTTTCTATTTTACAAAAACCTGAGCATTTAGAAGAACTTCTTGATTTGTTAATGGAATACAAGGACGTTATTGCTCTAGATGATGATGCAGTTCCTGTGTGTCCCAACAAAGTTTGAAATAAGAACTTATCAGATGCTCCAAAGATTCATTTCAGAAAACACAATTATCGTTCCCACATCGCTCTTGGAAGAATTAGATAATTTACAGATGCAGCTTTAAAGAAAGGATATATTAAGCTTGCTATTCGCCACATAGTTCACCTCTACTGGTGGTGGCCAAAAAGAACTCTAACAAACCAAGAGTCTGTATAGACTATAGGCATCTGAACTCCTTTAGCGTCCCAGATGTATACCCATTGCCCTCAATAGACGAGATATTTTCGTCCCTAGGAGGTAGTACGATTTTTACAAGTTGTGATTTAATCGACGCTTATCATTCCCTCGAAGTCGAGGAGGAAACACAGAAATTAATGGCTTTCCGTACTAGGAAAGGATTATTCTGCCCAACCAGATTATTATTTGGGCACCGCAATGCCCCAAGTACCTATGCTAGGACAATGCAAGTCGCGTTGAACCATTTATTAGGACCTATTGCCCAAGTGTATTTAGATGATGTCTTAATCATGGGTAAAAATAAGGCAGAACATTTTGAAAACTTAAAGAAAGTTTTTACTGCGTTTAGAGAAAATAAATTAAGAGTTAAATTGACTAAATGTCATTTTCTACAAACTTCGGTTTTGTACTTAGGATTTAAAATAGGAAGAGACGGAATTTCACCGGATCCAGCGAAGATAGAATCAATGAAGAGTTTCGTCCCTCCAGCAAGTGTTAAGGAAACACAATCTTTATTAGGATTTTTCTCGTATTTTCGCTTTTTAATTAGTGACTTTGCACTAATTGCGAAACCATTATATAACTTAATAAAAAAGAATGTTAATGTTGGAATGGAAGGAAGAACACCAAAAAGCATTTGAACTCTTAAAGGAGAAATTGGTGGTTCAACCTCAGTTAACTTTTCCAGACTATTCCAAGCCATTTTTTATAGGTACAGACGCCTGTGACTATGGAATAGGAGGCGTTCTTTACCAGATGTCAGATGACGGCAAGGAAAAACCGTTGTCTTTTGTGTCAAGAGTGTTAAGAGGCAGTGAACTAACTATTGATATTAAAGAAAAGAATGTTTGGCTGTTGTCTTCTCACTACAGAAGTTTAAAAATACGGTGTTTGGTTATCCCATCACCATATTAACTGATAATCAACCTCTTTGTTTTATATTTCGCAACAAACAACAAACGGGACGCTTAGCCCGTTGAATTTGTTTGTGAACAGTTTTTCGCCAACTATAAAGTATAAGACGGGAAAAACTAACATACCGCCTGACTATTTGAGTAGGCACCCAGCAAAAGCTCCAAACGTTTATTTTTTCAAAGGAGAAAAGAAACCGATGTTACCAAGAAAAGATTTTATTTTAACAAAAGAAACTTTTAATAGGGAACAAGAGAATTGCCCTAGATTAAAAGAATTAGTTAAGTGGGCTAAGGAAAACCCTAAAACTTATCCACATATTTTTCATAAGAAAGTGTTGTATTATGCAACCAGAAAGGAACCTTATGTAATACAGGTCCCAGATAGCATGATCTACTCAGTAATTGATCAGTGCCATTCTTCACTTGGAAGTGGGCATGGAGGACAGCAGAGGACTGAAAAACGAGTTAGAGAAAGATACATTTTTCCTCATCTAAGTAAGTTAGTAAAGGAGTACTGTTCTCAGTGCGTGTCATGTGCTAAGGTTAAAGGTCCTAGGCCTCCGAAGGCTGAAATAAACAGATGGCCTCTTCCTTATACTCCGTTTTCCAGAGTACATGTGGATAGTATAGGAAAACTTCCCACATGTTCAATTTCAGGAGCCAAACACATTCTCGTCTTCAGAGATGTTTTGACTAGATACTGCGAATTAGTCGCTTGTAAATCAAGAACAAGCCAAGAATTTGCTCAAGCTTTACAAGAAAGAATTATATGTCGGCATTCGAGCCCAGAAATTTTAGCCTCGGATAATGCCCCAGAATTTACTTCAGCTGCCTTCAAAGAGTTATGTAAGGCTTGGAGGATAAAAAAGGTTAATATTCTGCCCTACAAACCAAGTCAAAATGGTGTAGTTGAAAGATTGAATGCAGATATTGAAAATTTCCTCCGTCATTTTGTAAAAGACAATCACAGAGATTGGTCAAAATACTTATCTTTTGCTCAAATAGCAATTAATACATCGTATAATAGATCCATTGGATCTTCTCCACATTTTGTCCTGCATGGATATATAAAGAGACTTCCCTACGAGATGCCTGATTATGTCTCTCCATTTACAAATAAATCGGAAAATAGAAAATTCATATCAGATGAGGTAGATGTCGTAGTGGAAAGAATGGAAGCAATCAGAGACTTAGCAAGAGAAAGTCTAGAAAAAGAAACAATTAAAGCTATGGAACAGCAACATAAACATGCCACACAAAGAGAATTGAAAGTAGGCGATTATGTTTTTGTGAATGCTGTAAAGAAACCAGAACAAAGTTCTAAATTGAACAAAAGATTTGAAGGACCTTTTATTGTGAATCAAATAAAAGAGCCAAATAAGCTTATGCTTTCGTGTTTAAATTCAACGAAATTATTTCCGGTTCACCGGGATAATGTAAAGATAATTCCAGTAGAAAAGATTACAGAATCTCATTTTTCATTTGACAATGATGAGATTTGGAATCCAGATGCAATTCAAGAAACATTGGATTCCCCGAAAATTACAACAGAAAGAACAAGTATGGAACCTGAAGAAGTAGATCGACAGATAGATGATCAGGAATCTCCCACCACTTCTTCTTGGATTCCCCCTAATTTTTATGATGAACAAAATGTTATACCAGCAGAGGATTCAACAACAGAACAACAGAATCCTGTAGTAGAAACACAAACTTCTTGTAATCAAATAATACCTGATACTCCTCAAGGAAGTAGATTGATTAATTCTACTCCACAAACAAGAACTCAAGTAAGAGGATATAGACCGTCTCTATCACCAATCAGACAAGAGGATTCATATATTTCAGACAGTTCTGAACATGAGGAACAGCCTGTCATTGCAGAAGTACAAGAAGATGCTTGGGTAACACCACTTGCAGATGGAACTGTAGGGGATAATGTGCCAAGTTCTGAAGCACTTCCCAAAGATGATGAGGTCACACCTCCAGAAGAAATTATGGATTTATCAACATCTGAAGGCACAAGAGATGATAGAAAAGAAGATCCGTCGTATAGACCTCACCAGCAATTCAGAGGTCCGAGGGATGTGGAACCGAGGGTTACAAGAAGCCAAACAAGGCAAAGAGAGCAAGAATCTCCTCCACCTCTACCACCAAGAACTGATAAAACAACAAAAGAGTCGTCTGAACCAGTGTTGAAGAGACCTCCAGTTGTTTTGCCATTAGAGATGACTAGAAGAGGAAATACGCTCCACTACTTGCCTCCTAAGAGTTAAAATCTCTTAGAATTGTAAAAAATCTTTTTGTAAATAAATATTTTATTGTATTTTATTTGTGTTCATAACCTTTAGGTTTAAGTTTGTATTATGTCATATCACACAAAATACACAATTTTACACTTTTCTATTCATCATCATTTAGTATTAGTATAAGTATAAATATATTTTTATTATGTTCGTTACGAATTCGGATTATTTTTTTTTTGCCCCAGGGGTCAGTCTTTTCTTTTGAACCTAAAAAAAAAAAAAAAAAACATAAAAAAAAATAGAAAAATTTTAATTTTACGTTTCGTAAAATAACAACGTTTATATACTTTTATTTTTTATTAGTAACATGTTTTTATTATTATTTTTGTATTTTAAAAAGAAAAAAATAAAAATCGAAAAATTTCGTTTTAATATTAGAATAATAAAAATATAATCAGATTGTTTATTTAATATTAAGAATCTTTTAATTAATTTTAATTAAGTATTAGCCTTAAGCTATATAATTAGCTTGCTTTTATTTTTAATTTTTATCTTAATATTAATTAGCCTTAAGCTATATAATCAGCTTGCTTTTATTTTTTTTTAATTTTGATTTTAATTCAGAATTAGCCTTATGCTAGAATTAACTTTGATTAATATTAATTAGCCTGATCAGCTTTTATTTGATATAATAACCTTCGATGCTATTAATCTTTTAATGTTTAATTTTAATTTCATGAATAATCAGAATGCTACATTTAAGTTTTACTTAAAGCTTCTTTAATTTTAATTTTCATTTTAATTATAATCAGAATGTTGAAGATTACTTATCTTTAGTTTTATTATCCAAGATCCAATAAACTTGATTTCATTTTATGAAGTTCATTTTATTTTAATTATTTTAATTATTTGATTTCATTAATTAAATTTATTATCAGAAAATATCAAACTTGATTCCAATTTTAAATTTAATAATTAACGTAACTCTAGTATAATCATAGGTAACTTTAAAAAGAAATTAATACATTTAAGTTTAATGATTTTAATTTTACTTTAATAAAACGGCGACCTCATTTATTAAATCGAAGTAATAATCATTTCAGACTGTAATGAAAATGTTACGTCCAGTTTTTGCATTACTTCTTTTACCTGCAGTCTTTTCCATCTCCACTAACATTAATGAAGAAACAAGAGTACTGCCAGGTATCATTTTGTATCATTCCGGTGAAGTAAGTTTTATCGAAGATATCGTGGACTTGATTGTATCTTTTAGAATTGCCCATTCAGAAATTAAAACCACGTATTTATAGACCATCAAATGGTAGATCTTTAAAAGATAGACTTTTTACCTGCTGTTTAATGATATTCTTTTTTAATGATTTCGGATAGAACCAACGATCGCAAAATGGGTAATTCAACTCATTAAAACTGTAGAACTAAAGTAATTATCCCTTAAATTATGCTGAAATTAAAAGACTTGCCATGGTTCACTCACAAACAAGATTCAAAAGAGCTGCTTTCGAATTGGAGGAGATATACTTAATATTTTATTTGGTACCGCGATCTGGATAAACAATCAAATTTTTAAGAAAAAGATAAAATATTAGGAAACTTGTGCGAGTTACTTCCATAATTATTAGTAATGAACTTGGAAAGAAACAATTAAAGTCAAATAGCCCAAACATTATCAGAATTTCAAATTAACCTACAAAAAATTAATTGCATTTCAACACAAATCACTAGCAACCAACCACATACTCAATCAGCTAGGTAGTATCCAAGCATTACTTACATTAGTTGAACATTCAGTTAATAGTATTACAATGTTACATCAATTAGTTATCACTTCATTACAATTAGCTAAAACAAAGATAACTAATGATCAACTTTATTCACCCATCTTTTTGTTACCATATATACTAGAAATGACACAAACTACAAAATTACATCCTATCATACCATTAGAGGCGACAACATATCATTCATTTTTGACATACTCATGGACTATAAAATCAACCACTAATCCATTTGAATTAATTACATTAATTCCATTCATTTCAAATGAGAAATTTATTTCATACAAGTTAATACCATTCCCAACATTCATTCCATTCAATGAAACGTCCGTTCGAATAATGTATAATACACCAAATAATTACCTTTTCGTTAATTATGGTCAAAGGAAATATACTTATTTACGAAATTCGGTCCACGATTATTGTCGTAACATAGGAAAAACAGCAGTTTGCCCTCAATCACAACCTTTTACATCCATTGATGACAAAACATGCTTGCTATCGCTTTTGTTTAACTATACTACTAATTTCTCGTCATGTCCTATAACTATCTTTAAATCAAAAGAACCCTTCACAGTAACACTAGGACATTTCACTATTATATCTTTTGCAGAAAAAATTAGAGCTTCTTTATCCTGCGAAAGACCCCATTCCGTACAGCATATAAATAATTTTATTTTTAATATTCCTCACGGTTGTACTTTTACCTCTGTTAATTATCAATTTAAAAACCCCATTCATTTAGAGAAAAATATTTCATTAACTTCATTAATTGCCCAATCTGATAAAGTTTTGTTTAATTTTTTAACTCATGTTGCTTTACCCAACATCTCTTCAGCATTGTTTCCAAAATTTCAAATAATGAAGGAAGTTCAGTGGAATAAAAGACTAGACAACATTAATAATACCATCCACCCATTAACTCCTTATCTTTCTCAAGTCAAATTAATCCCATACATCGGTGGAGGAACATCTAGTATTATTTTATTCATTTTCATCATAGTGATTATTTATTTGACTTGGTCTTATAGAAAAGCATTGTGTGGAAAATGTTTGAAAGAATTAAATCAAGAACCCCAAGATATTCCATTGCAAAATATACCCATTTCAACAATTCCATTAGAGGTAACCCCAGTTAAAAATTCCCCACAGAAACAAATTGAAATTGGACCCTTGGTACAACCTCCCATAAAATTTAGACAATCATTAATACTCAAACCTCCTATGCCACCACCTATTCCATATAGGCGATCTACTTCTCAAGAAGTGGAATTATATTCTAACATTGCTAATTTGGACTAATATCCTTTCTACATGACTAATACCCTTTCTGCATTTATTTTGAATTGTATGTTTATAATACTATTAGAATTAAAAATCCTTATGAATTTTAATTTTCTGAGGCAGAGTCCTTATTGTAAAATCCTTATTGTAGAATTATTTCACAATATTTGAAATCAAAAAACTCGGTTTGTTGATACTTAAAACGTACAATTCAGAAACAAATTTTGCTTCATAATCCATTTCTACATTTCAACATTTTTTGTTTAAATAACTTTTCATTTAATACCTTTTTTATTGTTTGACTCGACATTTCTTTTCATAAAATTGTAAACAGGATGTCGAAATAAGTCTAAATCTATTCCTAAATCTAGGAATCAATCTAGATTTAATCTAGATTTATTTCAAGAAATCTATTTTGACGTCACTTCAGGAAAAGAATTGAAAGACCGAGAGAATGGTGAGGGAATGAGAGGGAGAAACTTTAGGGGTTTAGAGAGAATTAGAGTAGGGGATTAGAGAGGGTTTTGGAGAAAACGATTTTTTAAGAAGGGTTGGATCATAGGAAAAATCCTTTGTTTGGGTCGAACAACCACTTAGATAACAGCTAAAGAATAGCGCTAAGTAGTGTTGTCAAGGCGCGAAAATTAATAGAAGTTTTTCTTAAAAATTAAAATATTATATAATATGCATTCTTTGAATATATTATATAGGATATTTTATATCATATATAATATGCAAAGATGTATATTGTTTTTCCGTTTTTCTTTTTAATTATAATATATTAAATATAAAGAAAACAGATTAAATATCAGTGAGACGAGCAAAGGAAGGTTCTCACTTATTCTTATTTCCATCGATTGGACAAAGGTAATTACTTTAAATAATAAATAATAAAATAATAATAATAAATAATAATAATTAATTTAATAATAAAATAATAATAATGATGATGATAATGAATAATAATAATAATAATGAATGATGATAATAATTAATAATAGTAATATTTTATTGTTTTAAAAATAAAGATGTTTGACATACTAATGAAATATATTTGTTAATTATCTTTGAAATATATTATTATATTAATTATTATATTGCAATTAA
>JABUQX010060211.1:22500-25000 GCA_015478945.1 Trachelipus rathkii | reverse complement strand
CATTACCCACCCCTGCCTCAACCTCTCACCACCCCAAACATCTCACTCTTCCCTCCTAACACTCTCACACACATTCTACTATTCCTAAAAGGCCCTAATACCTTTACCTAATTTACACCCCACTCCATTTTCTTCCAACCCCTCACACTCACCCTCTCACTCTCATCATATGCTTTCTCTTAAATCTTAAAAAAACCCCATACACTTTCCCTTCACTCTCATTACTTTCTCCAAAGCATCTTAAGTGTAACACTTGGTCCACACACCCTCTTCCCTCCCTAAATCCTTCTTGTTCTTCCCCCATTCTCCCCTTCCGTTATACCTCTCACTCTCTCAATCAGTATTCTCCCATACACACTTTCCCTACCACACTTAAAAGACATATACCTCTATAATTCCCACATTCCATCCTATCCCCTTTCCCTTTTATACAGGGGAACCAAACAACCATCCTCCCAATCCTTTGGTACCTCACCACTCCTCCAACATATATTATATAACCTATACAGCATTACCTCCCCCTATACCTCCCTCTGCAACATTTCCATTCTCACACCATCCAGACCTGCGGACTTCCCTTTTTTTCCTTTATTCAAGGCCCTAATAATTTCCTCCATTTGTATTTCATTCTCCCCCTCCCTCCCCAATTCATTCCCCATCCTCACCTCTTGCAAATCTTCCTCCCCTCCCCCACCCACTTCATTCAATAATCCACTAAAATACTCCCCCACCTCTTCCTCACCCTTTCCTCTCCTCCTATCCACTCCCCATCTCCTCCCTTAATCCTCTCCCCCAACCCCTCCTTCCTCTTCCTTTTTTTATTTACTTCTTTCCAGAACATCTTACTCCCTGATTCAAAATTTTCCGTCACTTTTCTACACCATTCATCTTTTGCTCTTCTCTTTGTCCTCTCCACCGCCCTCTTTGCTTCCACTCTAACCCTTCTATATTCTTCCCAGCTTTCCTCTCTCCTACTTCCAACCATTTAACATTAAGCCTCCTTTTCCTTTTCACCACCTCCTTCACCTCCTCATTCCACCATTCACTCCCTTCCTTCTACTTGCACCCACCCTTTTTACTCCACATACCTCTCGCCTCTTCACATACTGCCTCTTTAAAACTCATCCCTCCCCTCCACCTCCCCAATTCCCGTCCCTCTCACGTCTCACCTATCCTCCATACCCCTCCTAAACTCCCTCTTACAACTGTCTCCTCCAATTTTTCCACCTTTATCCACTCTTACTCCCCTCTTTTCTCCCCTTTCCTAACCGTCACCTTCTCTCCCACCCTTATCCTAGCCACCACCAAATAGTGATCCGATATCCCCCTCCCCGTCCCTCTAAATACATTTACATCTAGTAATCTGCCTCTATCCTTCCATTTACACACACATAATCAGTATATATATATATATATATATATATATATATATATATATATATATATATAATATATATTATATATATATATATATATATATATATATATATATATATATATGTATATATATATAATAATATATAATATTTATATAATAATATATATATATATATATAGATATTATAAGATATATATATATATATAATATATATATATATATATATATATATTATATATAATATATACACATATATATATATATATATATATATATTATATATATATAATATATATATATATATATTATTATTATAATATTATATATTATAATATATAATATATATATAATATAAATATATAATATATATACTAATATATATATAATATATAGTAATTTTGGCTGAAAGCTTCTCGAATAATTGAGGGACATACTATTGAAGAACAGGGTCACATAAAAGTGATAGGAAATGTGTAAATAAAATTTGTTTTAAGTCAAATTATGAGAAAATATATGATATATATATATATATATATATAATACCTTTATATATATAAATTTTATATATATATATTTAATATATAAAATATATATATATTATATAAGTTATATTTTATTATATATATATATTATATATATCAATATATACTATCAACATATATATATATATATATACTATATTATATATATATATATATTTATATATATTATAATTTATATATATATATATAGAGATATATATATATATACAATATATATATATATATAATAATATATATACTATATATATAAATATATATATATATTATTTTAGATTTAATGTACTTGCAACAGGCGTATGACAGAAATAATAGAGAAAGAGAGAGCTCTTTGGCAGTTGTAAATGATATAAAGTGTTGATGATAGACTTCTGAATGGAATCAAAAGTACGCATGTCGATAGTGAAGTATGTGCAAAAATAAATGAAATGCAGAGTGAATGTTTAAATAATAATAAAGGAATAAGGCAGGGACGTTTAATGTCTCCATGGCTTTTTAACTTGTAGTTTGATTGATTGGTAAAGGAACTAAAGATAGGGTGATAGGGAAGGGAATTAGACTGACAGAGAATGGAAGTGAGTGA
>JABUQX010060211.1:0-12500 GCA_015478945.1 Trachelipus rathkii | reverse complement strand
TTGTTGCTTTATTTATTTGTTGTCGACTTTTTGTAAACTGTATCCCCATTATTAATCAAAAGCTACATCTACTATTTACTTGCCATTTTGTTATAAAATATTACTATTTATGCAAGAGATCACTGGGTTTCCTTTGTTATCTGACAAAAAAATTACAGGTTCCATATTGTCGATATTATTTTATGTTTTAAACCTCCAGTGATGTAAGAGCTCGAATTTATTTTGTTTGGAAATTAAATCGTGTTTGTGCTGGCTTTTACGTCTATTTAAATCTAATGTTTCAACTTATGGATATATACTCAAAAATAGTCGCATGGGATCTTATTATACGTATTGTTTATTGGTGCTACCTCTCTAAATTTATCAGTTTCCGAAACCTCTTTAAGAGGTAGTGTATTTGATGGGGCAGTAACCATGGTAGCCTGGTATAATTCTTCTTGATGAATTGGTGGGAACTCATACCCTCTGAACCACAAAAGCCAGGGAAACTGAACACATTTTGGAACCTTTGTAAAATTTTGGTTCTGGAAAACAAAAATAAATTAAAAAAATTAAACATAAAATTGGCTATTTTTTTGGGGGGGGGTGCTAAATATAGTGTATAGATATATATATATATATATATATATATATAAAAGATATATATATATATATATATATATATATATATATATATATGATATGTTGTTGGGTTATAAGTTTTTGAGTGTTAGTCAGTTTATTTATTAAGTATATATATATATACATATGTTGGTTGGTTATGTTATATATATATATATATATATATATAGTTGGTTAAAACAGAATAATTATTGTTTGAAACAGTATGTTTTATAGTGTTAAACAATAACTGCTTTCCGCCACCTGTAGGGGAGGGGGCGGAGGAAACCCCCGCGACACCCAAATACCAAAGAGCGGGGGTTCCGGAGACCATCCCCGGAGAGGGGAATTAGTCCTACCCCGTAGTTCCCCGAGGCCGAGACCGACCCTCCTGCCATCGGTGCGGTATACCCTTGGGGTATTCTTTAGTTAAAAAAACAAAATTTAATAGAAAGTCTATTTATTTTAACGAGTAACCAATAAAAGGTCTCTAAATAGGCCCTTAATAATATTACTATAATTATTAACAATAATTTTTTTTATTTTTTCATTTTTTTTTTTACATTTTCCTATCTAAATTCCAAAAATGTATTCCTTTCGCTGTAGCTATTGTAGTTTTCTTTTTGATATATATATATATATATATAAGTATATATATATATATATATATATATATATATATATATATATATATATATATATATATATATATATTTTTTATTTTTATTTTTTTCCATTTTCCGCACTAAAATTGGATTACCAGCATTCCAGCAATGTTTTCCTTTCTGGTAGCTGTTGTAGTTTTTGGAGATATGGATTGTGGCTCTTCTAGAGGCTGACCTATATATATATATATATATGTTATATATATATATATATATATATATATATATATATATATATATATATATATATATATATATATATATATATATATATATATATATATATATATATATATACACGTATAATAGAACGAAATGAAAAATTTGACTTGTATATGTTAGTTAAAAAAAAAGGCAAAAATCAGAGGAAAAGGTCGGGAGAAGAGAGATAACGAAATTGAACGTGCCTCTATTATAATGAAGAGAGTTAAGGAATTGCTACTTTAGTTTAGTGGATAGAGTCGTGGGCGACCATACCGATAGATGGAGGATCGAACCTTAATTGGGAATATTCTGTCCACGTTTTATTTGAAGCTAAAACTTATTTTAAATAAATAAATTATATTCCCTTTCACTATAAATTAATATGTTTTTTTATTGTTAATGTCATTGTGAGTCATGGAGGCTAAGGAGGTAGTCGAGAAATATTACTTTGATGTAAAACAACCTTACAGTTATGGTGGCTTTTCAAGGGTTACTTCAAAGTTTCCTCATATTAATAAAAAAGAATTGAAAAAATAATTCGAAGGTGAAGATGCTTTTACCTTGCATAAACCTATACGAAAAAAATTTAGAACGCGAAAAACCATAGCCCCTTACTTAGATAATGTCTGGCAACTAGACTTGACTGAAATGATAAAATATAAATCTTACAATGAAGGGTATCAGTACATACTTTCTTTTGAAGATGTATATTCCAGATACTTATGGTTAAAGGCTTTAAAAAATAAAAAGTCAAAATCTGTTGCCGCTGCAGTAGGAGAAATTGTAAAGAAAAATGGCAGATAACCTCAAATGATGTAGACAGATAAAGGTACAGAATTTTTAGGTAAAGAGTTTCAAGAAATAGTTACAGAATATGATATAGGGTACTACAACACATTTTCAGTTAAAAAAGCGGCAATAGTTGAAAGAACTATAAAAGAACTATAAAAGAAAGAATGCATAGGTATTTCACGAAGATGAATACATTTAAATATTTCAATATACTACAAGACCTGGCTTACTCCTATAACACTGCTCAACATATTTGCAATTTGAAAAATTTTCCTAGCTCAAAATAGAAAAAACTTTACTAGTTTTTGGTCGAGAAACACAAATTTGATAATAATTTTTATGTATTAGCTCTGGTTTTGAAGATATTTACATATTAAATAATAACATAGAACTTACATCTTAACTATCGAAAAGATACCAATTGAAGCTCTTTAATATCATAAAATAAGTACACAACTACCAAAAACGTAAATAAATTTTATATGACATTAATTATTATATTTTGCCTATGTGTAATGTTTAACTTTTCATGTCAGTATAATCAGTAACTTCACATTTTAATGTTAATCTCTTGAATAACATCTCTTTGCTACTCGCTTGTGAATGGTTTCTGAGGCGTCTCTTGTCACTGTCCAGCAATAGTTCGCAAGCATGGAGGCGTTCCATTTACCTTGATACCTTCTTTCCATTCTAGATATATCTTGATGAAATCGCTCACCATGCTCGTCGCTCACGGCGCCACAATTGTCAGGGAAGAAGTCCAGGTGAGAATGTAGGAAATGGATCTTGAGTGACATGTTGCACCCTAATTGACGATACGTTTCTAGAAGTGTATCCACAATATCAACGTAGTTATCAACATTACGATTTTCTAGGAAGCCCTGAACAACGTCTTTAAATGCTGTCCATGCTGCTTTCTCATGGACAGCAAGTGCTAGCTCAAAGTTAGCATCCTTAAGAAGTTTACGAATTTGCGACCCAACGAAGATGCCTTCTTTAACTTTAGCATCACTGAGTTTTGGAAATTGTTTTCTGAGGTACTGAAAACCTTCTCCATCCTGGTCCATTCCCTTCACAAAGTTTTTCATGAGTCCAAGTTTGATGTGTAAAGATGGCAAAAGAATTTTGTTCGGTCTACCAGAGGAGGATGCTGAACATTTTTCTCACCTGGCAAGAAATGTTCCCTATCTGGCCAGACTTTACGCTTGTAATGAGAAGACCTATCCCGACTATCCCAGTTACAGAGGAAACAGTAGTACTTGGTGTATCCCAATTGCATGCCCAACAGTATTGCAATGACCTTCAAGTCTCCCCAGAGGTGCCAGCGATGGTCAGTGTATTTAATTGCAATAAGAAGTGCTTTCATATTTGCATACGTTTCTTTCATATATACACAGAATATCCAATAGGAATTGAAGGAAGAGAATTGCCATTATGTAGCAATACAGCTTTTAAACTTATCTTAAAAGAATCTATGAATAGTCTCCAGTCTTCTGGCTTGTATTCTAAATGTAAAGCCTTCATCAAACCAGGCACATCACAACAGGCAACAAGAGAATTTTCATTTCGAAGGTATTGATTCAGATCGTGTTGGTGATTCCTGTATGTGGATACATTAACATTAGGTAGTAGGAGATTCCTTTCTTGAAGCCTTGATGCCGAAAGCTCTGATTTGACTTTAGGTAGGTCTAGGTCTCGAATTAAATCATTTAATCCAGCTTGATAAAACAATTTTGGCTGACAAGATTCTTGAGTGTCAATCACAAAATCCGGATCATTTGATGAGGAAGAACAAGGTGATTCCTCACTTCAACAATCCTCAGCCAATGTCTGACTCAAAATTGTAGTGTACTGGAGTGAAATTCCGGTGTATGAGCAAACAGTCTGCATTGGGTACTGGTAGGATTTCTGACAGGATTTTAGGATACTTTACAGTCGCCTTTTTTTTCTTGACATGCCATGACTAACGGGAGGTATCATGCAGAATAGCAATCGTTTACATGATTTGAGGGCTCCCTCCAAATCATTGGAATGACAAAAGGCATAGAATGTATTGTTTTGTTCATCCATCCGCGTAGGCGCACAGCACATGTATTGCAGACAATGTGCGGAGCCCAGTGCTTGTCCTGGTCTCCTAACTGGATACCGAAATATGCGCGATATGCAGCCTTTATGATTGGAGTAATCCGACGTTTTTGGTCAGAAAAGTAACCAGACCACACACGTAACAGAAACTGTCCGCCAAATTTTTACAATGCCGTGGCATTCTCGTTATTTTAAATCTCAAAATTGATATCACTAAACTGAATGTTATTTCTGAAATATATATATATATATATATATATATATATATATATTTAGAAAATAAGCATATATATAAATATATATAGTTATATATATATATATATATATATATATATATATATATATATATATATATATATATATATATATATATATAGAGCATGATATATATATATATATATATATATATATATATAAAAAATATATATATATATATATATATATATATATATATATATATATATATATATATATATATATATATATATATATATATATATATATATATATATATATATATTTGAAAAATTTAGTGTATATATATAGAGTATATATATATATGTCGGGTATATATATATATATATATATATATATATATATATATATATATATATATATATATATATATATTTGTTATATATATGGTATATATATATAGTATATATTTAACAAGAAAATACACTTCATTCTACATGTTAGCACAGACGACCAACTAACTGTAGGTTCCCAATTGCTGTCAGTACATTTGTAACGTTGCCATGCCTCACCATATACCGAAAGGTTATATATTTACATTGTTTATTAAAAGGTAATATATGTATTTCATTACTTTACATAAATTCGTTTAATATATTACATTAATCATAACTATTATGTGCTTCTATTCCTTATAATAAAATACCAATTATGATTCGTCACAGAAATATTCCAAACCAACTGCCAAATTTCAAGGTCATTTTCGTTTTTTCTATGTTGAAATGATTAGGAAATAATAATTTTGAATTGGAAAATTTTTCACTGTTGACCAGTGTAATAGGTTTTATCATAGAACATTAAATATTTCTCCTGAAGAGATGGTGAAAATAAAACGTTCTGTTTCTAGTAACACAATGTAGTAATAAAGATAACACAGGTATTAAAGTATGAGATTATGTGAGAGTGTCTAGGGCTGATGAAAATTTCAGAAAAGAGTACGAAGCTAAATGGTCGAGAGAAGTTTTTAAAGTAGATACCATCAGAGACGGGTTAAAATTATACTATCTTGAGGATTTAGATGGTGAAAAAATAAAAGGAGGGTTCTATAAACAAGAAATACAGAAAATACGATTTGATCCTGAGAGTCACGAATATAAAATAGAAAAAATATTAGGATCTAAAGGAAGAGGTAAAACTAAACAGTATCTTGTCAAATGGGTGGGCTACCCTATGAAGTTTAATAGTTATATAAATGCTAGTGAAATTAAGAAACATTGATCAGTTTACTTTGTGAACATGGAGAGTGAAGATCATTTCTATTTAACGTTGCCTTCATCAGCTTCTATGGACCTACATCCTGGAAATAAAATATCAGACTTTACTACAGAGTTATTGAAACCTATAAAGCTCGAGAGAGAAATGTATGAAGTAGGGTTATGCGAAATGATACTGGACGCGCATATCTAGAATATGCCTGATTCACATATGGCGTTTGTAATATTTAGAAGTATTGAGAATGTTAAAAACGTGTTAAAAATTAACACAGATATGAGGGTTATCGAGAGAGCCGACAGAGAATATTTTTTTGAAAGATATTTAATAAACCGGGGTCTCTATAAATCTCTTACCAATGTGTTCATAGACTTAAACAAACAATTTGGATCAAGTCGTATATGTAAAGATTTAGTATTTCTAGTTAATAAAACATTCAACGAAGACAATGTGTTAATCACCTTAAAGTCTCAAGCTCAAGTAAACCTGAAAGATAGAAGTTTATTTATTTGTTTCCTTGTTTAATTTCTGACTGGTTTGTAAATGTAATTACTACGTTACGACACAATTTAAGAATCAACGATATCAAAGCGCTCTAAATGAATTAATACGTTATATCCCCACTATGGAAGAGTATATAGATATGTGCTTGTAAAAGCAACACCGATGACTCATTACATTTTGTATGTGACCCTTCAAAGATGTTACATGACCCTGGCGTAGCATATGTTTACACTGATATTGTGGAACCCCAGTATGTTGGAAACACTAAAGCACAGTTACTAAGAGTGATACATTTTCCTAAGGATATCAGAGTTATAAGTTTTCCTAGTGTACACTATATACCTTTGAATAATCCTCAACTTAGAACCATAAGGGTGTATATAAAAGATGTCGAAGGGAACCCTTATCCATTCACAGATGGAACAGCTGTGTGTAAAGTACATATACGAAAGAAGCTCCAGTAGTATAAAGAGTCTAGCTCGTAAATAAGTGCATGCGAAATTGAGAAACAATAATCATGACTTCCGAAGAGCATTTCTATTTAACGCTACCTTCCTCGGCCTCTATGGATCTCCATCCTGAAAATAAAATATCTGACTTTAATACAGAAATATTGAACCCTATAACTCTCGAGCGAGAAATGTTTGAAGCAGGATTAAGTGAAATAATTCTTGACGGCAGTTTAGAGAATGTGATCACCCCCCAGGGTTGGATTCATGATTTATAGAAATATTGATTTTGTAAAAAACACTTTGAAATTACGTAACACTGCCAGTTTACATATACAGAAACGTGATGGTGTCGAATATTACATTGAAAGGTTTACTATAAAGCGAGGGTTATACAAATCTCTTTTGGATGTACTTAGATACTTCAATAACCAAATTCATAGTAAGTCGTATATTTCAAGACCTTGCATTTTGTACTAATAAACCAAAGGGAGAGGTAATGGAACTGGTGTCTTTAAGATCTTGGCGTACTGTAAATTTACACGATTTAAACACATTCCAGTTTCAACCCTATGCATGGTGGCGTAAGTGTGTTCGTCTTACAGATAACCCTTCAGAAGAGGAGGTGAACCATAACCACAATCCTAGCAATTTTATACGTCTTCTATTTCATTACCTACCTACTATTGACGATTATATAGCATCTTCAAAAACAACTTTTCCTAATTCATTACATTTCATATGTGATCCTGACGCGTTGTTACAAGATCCTGGTATGGCCTATGTTTATACAGATATTATAGACCATCAGTATGTTGGGAATACTAAAGCCTCCTTGTTAAGAGTAGTTCATTTTCCAAAAGATTGTAAAGTTATAACCTTTCCTAATGTTCACTATTTACCGCTGGGTAAGACCCAGCTGTCAATTCATATTTTTATAAGAGACGTTGAAGGTAACCCATACCCATTCACAGTTGGGACAGCAGTGTGTAAAGTACACGTAAGAAGGAAGCTCCGATAAATAATAATAATAATGGAAAGAGAAAGAGTCTTCAGGGGTTCAAGAATGCAGAGGGGGTATGGTTTAGGTGGATTTTTTGCTTCGTTGTTCCGACGTGCTATCCCTTTGTTTAAATCAGGAGGTAAATACATCGCTAAAAAAGCGGCTAGGACAGGTATAGACACTATCCAGGATATTATGGGTGGTGTCGACCCTCGTACGGCTGTAAAACGTCGACTAGCCGATACTTCAGATGAAATGTTAGATGATGTTTAAAGAAAAATACGGGGCAAGATGACGAGCAAGGTGTAGATCGTGAAATGATAAAGAAAATAAAATACTGCTGCTGGCTGATTATGATGTGGCAATCTTTTATATAAATAAAAATAGCCTGGATCTATTTGGTATTAAGGCAAGAAATGTTTAAAACACAGCTTTCCTCATTATACGTCAAGCGATTGTAGCAGCAAGATGCATTTCCTCCACCCCTCTAGCCCCGATTGTTATAAGAGCGAATTGGATCTCTTTTCTATAAATCCTACACAGATCAGTGTAAGTGAATCCAATTTTATTAGTATTAACCCTGTTCAAGCAATCACCAATACGGATGTCCCTCTCGAATTCAATTTACCAGGCACTTCTGACCAATATCTTGACCCTTCGAATGTGTTTTTATATCTGAAGACTAAGTTAGTAAATGAAGATGGGTCAGATCTCACAGGCACCGAACACACAGTGTACACCGAGACAAATTTCCTGTATACATGTTTTAATCAGATTGAAGTGTTTTTAAATGAAACATCCCTAGGAGCATCAGCTGCAAGTTACCCTTATAGAAGTTATATTGAAACTTTACTAAATTATTCTCAAGATGCGAAGGAGTCTCACCTGCAATCATGTGGATATTACAATTTAAAAGATGTAGAGAAACATAGGGACAACGCAGCTAAATCTAAAAATAACACATACGAATATTAACACACACACACACACACACACACACACACACATATATATATATATATATATATATATATATATAATATATAACTTATATATATATATATATATATATATATATATATATATATATATATATATATATATATATATATATATATATATATATATATATATATTCTCACTGGAAAGACTTATTCTACAATCAGTGGACACCCGTATCAGATTAACTAGATCTACACCTCAATTTGCGCTTAATATCCATAGCAGTTTCGGAGCCACAACTACCGTTCCAAAACCTATTTTCAAATTACTGGATGCTTATCTTTATGTACGTAAAGTGAAATTATCTCCCCTTAAACATATGGAAATCGAGAAATCTCTTTTAACCGATACCGCACATATCCAATCAAGAGAATCAAGACTAAAATTTTTAATTTTGCCCAAGGATTATCGAGTATTAATTTACCCACCATCGTCAATGGTAGCTTACCTCAGAAAGTAGTAATAAGGATTGTAGAACACGAGGCTTATTCTGGAAACTATGGAAAGTCTGCATTTAAATTTACCCATTTCGGACTTAGAGGTATCAGTCTGCATGTGAATGGTCAACCATACGGTCGTGATTATGAGATGATATACAAAGGTTCACATTCTCAATGTTCACGACCTTTTTACGATTTAATTGCCAATACTGTGTCTTGCAGTGATAACGGTACAGGCGCTGATCTCAAGACTTATGCTGAAAACAGTAATTTATATGCCTACGATCTCACAGCTGATCTTTCAGCTTGTAATGCTTTTCATCTCAATATCCTAAGAAAAGGAACATTATGACTGTCTCAAATTTGGACAAAATTTGACATCCCAATCTCAGTTCTGATGTATTGGGAACATCCTCAAATCATCGAGATTGATAGAGCACGAAATATAATCTTGAAATATTAAAGATGAATGAAGAAGAAATATTAAATGTCTTTCGAGACTAAAGAAGATTTTTAGGTGTATTTGCCTGTAATGAACTCGGCTCAGTGAAATTGGAAACCGACTCTGGACTTATCTTCAAAACTTCTCCTCGGGATGTTCGAACAATGGACACTGGATAACTGTGTATAGGAATAAAAATAATGTTTTATATTTCATTGACTCTCTGCATTTAGATTTTATGTTTAGTAATCATTATGTAACATCTTTTTAAAAATATAATAATGTTCAATATGTTAAGACCTTATGTTTTCATGTACAACCTATCAATTCTAATTTATGTAGTGTATATTGTATTTATTTCATCATTTGTTTTTTAAATAATGTTTCCTTTAATAAACTTGTAAATATATTTGATACAAAAAATTTATATGTCAACGATTATGTAGTCTGCACTTGTTATAAATGTTTTAAAATAAAAAACTTGTTTTCTTTTCCAGCTTATTTATACTAAAGAAATAGAGACTTGAATCAATAGATCAATAGATTAATAGATCAATAGACCATGGGTGACGTGGGAAGGGTAGGATGGGTGGTTTGATTTACTGATTTACTGATTTATTGCTTTAGGGTGTGTAAAAACGCAAATGTTTTACGTTATAAACATGAAAAGCATAAAAATTTTAGTAAAAACAAAATGTTTTAAGCAAATAAAACAAAAATAAATTAAAAAAATAATAATTTTTTTGAAAATAAAATAAAAAAAATTGTTGAAAAACAAATATATATATATATATATATATATATATATATATATATATATATATATATATATATATATATATATATATATATATATATATATATATTGCGTATATATATATATATATATATATATATATATATATATATATATATATATATATATATATATATATATGAAATTACCTCCCATTTTTAATGGTGCGTCTTTCTCTTTTGCGTTCATATTCTTCACACACTCATCCTCCAGGCAACATTACTAACCACCATTTATCCACAAATCATATACACATGAAGTACACCTCAATTCTCTAGATAACACCTTACAGACATCCCTACTACTCATATCCCTGTGTGCGGGGGAGAAAGAATTTCCCACATCGTATGTCCTGCGTGTCATAGAAGCGACTAAGGGGCGGTGGTAGTTGGGTTATTGCCCACTACCAACATATCTCTTGCTAGGAATGCTGATGCATGCCTCGGAGATGGTCATGATCGCCGTAAACGACCCTTCTAACTTTTCGGCGAAATTGTATGAATGTATGGTACATGGAATGTCAGAGAATAAATGTTGAGGAGAAGAGGAGAGAGGCAATGGATGTTAGAATGGGCAAATTTGATTTGCTCGCTGTGACTGCAACAAAGATATAAAAGGAAAAGGTGAAATTAAGTGGTGTGATGTGAAATGTGTGCTGGTGTGGAAAGGAGAAAGGAATGAGAGAGGAGAGAAGGAGTTGCACTTTTGATGAGTGACCTGTGGTACAAAGCTAAGGGTAGACTTTGTGTGTGTGGGAGTCCTAGAATTCTAATGGTCAAATTTAAGCTCTGAAAGGTCAAGGTGTGTGTGGTTGTGACGTATGGTCCATCTGAGGGAAACATTGAAGAGAGTACGATTGAATAATTTGAATGATGTTCTGGATGGGGTGAGTAGGAGTTTTCAGATTGATAGTGTTGGGGACCTGAATGGTTGATAGGTGATCAAAAAGGGATGGTATAACAGTAGGTGGTTTTGGGGTGGGGGAGAAAATGAGAATGGTAGGAAGGTGATTGATTTCAGAAGAAAGAGGTATGTGTGTAAGTAATACTTTCTTTAAACACAAGAGTATCCATAAGTATGTACTAGAGTTGGTGTAGGTGGAAGATGGTATCGAAGGAAAAAGTATGATTGATTTTGTGTTGGTGAAGAAGGGAGATGTTGTGAAGTATGTGATGATTGTTAAATCAGTGAGGGTTTAGGAATGGGCTTTATCGGATCATTATGTTGTTCTGTAAAATTAAGTTAGTGGGGGCTTGATGGAGGGAAAGTGATACGAAAGGAAGTAGGCAAAATTAAGAGTGAGTTAAGTAAGCAAGAGAATAAGGATAAGTATGTAAGAGCGTTCGCTAGTAAATCGGTTGAATGTGAACAAGTTGATACTGAACAAATCTGGAAGCAAATGAAGGAAGCAAATTGTTAGTAGTGCAAAGGAAGTATGTCGATGTGCTAAAGTAGGAAGTAAGGATGTTAACAGTGAGTGGTGGAATGAAGAGGTGATGAAAGCGGTTAAAGGTAAAAAGAAGCGTGGTTGAATGTACTAAAAGTAAATGATGAAGTTTCAAAAGAAAGATGCTTGGAATTATGTAAGGAGGAAAAAGAAATACTAAAAGATGTATACGGAGAGAACAAGAGGTAAATGAACAGTTTCAAGGAGGATGAATGAGGACATACAAGGAAATAGGAAGCTCTTCTTGAAATCTGGAAGGAAAGGTTAAGAATGAGAATAAGGGGAATCTGCTTAGAATAATGAATAGGGATGGTGCTTTTTGTAACTGATGAAATGGATGAGGGGAGTGTGGAAAGAACACTTCGAAAATCTGCACAAAATTAACAGTAGTGATGAGGTGTTAGTGAATGTGTGGTTTTGATGGTGCAAGGAATAGGTATTTTGGGGATGAGGTTATTAGTAAGTGAGGATGTAATGGGTAAAGTGAGAAAGTTGAAGAATGGTAAATCCAGCAGGTTGAAGGGCGCACGAAAAAGGAAAGCGTTTCAATGATAAATGCGAAAACTGGTTAAACACCCAACGGAGTACCGAACGAAGTACACCG
>JABUQX010060210.1:35000-38456 GCA_015478945.1 Trachelipus rathkii | reverse complement strand
TCTTTGTTTCTTTGTATAGAGGTAGAGTAGCGCGCATACTCGCTATGATGAATTTACCTTCCATTTGGCTTATGGTATGTAGGGTATTCCATGACATTAGATTGTCTAAGGGTTTGCCTTTCTGTTCTGCGTTCATATCCACACTCATCCTCCCGACAACATCTTACAGACAACACCTTTTATTCACATATCATATACACATACTTATATCCTCACCCCTCTTCTAGACATCTTACAGACATCCCTATAACTTATATCCCGATGTGTGAGGGAGAGAGAATTTCCAACTAGTATGTCATGTGTGTCGTAGAAGGCGACTAAAGGGACGGTGGTGATTGGGTTAGCTATCCACTACCACTTATCTTTTGCCCGGAATGCTAATGCATGCCTCGGAGAAGGTCCTGATAGCCGTAAGAGACCTTCTATCTTTTGGCGAAAATGTATGAATTTTGGGAGTACAAGAATGTCAGAGGAAAAAATGTTGAGGAGAAAATGAGAGGAGGTTGATTTAGAAAGGGGAAATTTGATTTGCTCAATTTGCCAGCTGTGACTGAAACAAAGATGAAAGGAAACGGTGAAAATGAGTGGAGTGGTGTGAAATGTATTTGTACTGGCGTGGAGAGAAATGAGAGGGTTAGAGGAGTTGCAATTCTGATGAGTGACTTGTTGCACAGAACTTTGGTAGATTTTGTGTGCGTGAGTATAGAATTCTATGTGTTAAATTTAAGTTGAAAAGGTCAAGGTATCGTGTGGTTGTGACATATGGTCTATCTGAGGATAATGTTGAAGAGAGGGTAACTTTCTAGGATAATCTGAATGATGTTTTGGATGGGGTGAGTGAGAGCCTCAGATTGATTGTGTTGGGGTTGACCTAAATCGTTGGCATAGGTGATCCAAAAAAGCCATGGTATAACAGTGGTTTGTGGCGGGTGAGGGAGAAAATCGAGAATGGTAGGAAGCTCTCTCGATTTCTGTGAGGAGAGGAGGTATTGTGTATAAGTAATATTTTCATTAAACACAAGAGTATTCATAAGTATACTAGGTGCACCGTGGTGTAGGTAGGAGAAGTATACGAAGGTGAAAACAATGATTGTTTTTGTTGGTGAGAAGATGTTGAAGTAGGTAGGATGTTACATCAGTGAGGGGGTTAGGAATGGGGTTATCGGATCATTATGTTGTTTATGTAAAATTAGATTAGTGGGAGGCTTGGATGGAGAGGAAAGTGATAAGGAATGGAGCTGTGGATAGAATTAAGGAGTGAGAAGTTTAAGGTGAACAAGAGGTAATAAGATAAGTATTTAAGAACGCTTGCAAGTAATCAGTTGAATGTGAACACATTTGAAACTGAACAAATCTGGCAAGCATATGAAGGAAGCGGTGTGTTAGCAGTCGCAAAAGAAGTATGGGGGTATGCTAAAGTAGATAGTAGTAAGAATGTTAAGCAGTTATTTTGTGAAGGGAAGGAGGTGAGGTAAGCGGTATAAAAGTAAAAATTTAAGCGTGGTTAATGTACTAAGAACGCCAATGATAAGGTTTTTCAAAAAGAAAGATATTTGGAATTACATAATGAGGAAAAAGGGAATACTAAAAGATGTATACGTAGGATGAAAAAGAGGTAAATGAACAGTTTGGAAGGAGGAGGCATAGGGACTTGCAACGGAATAGGAAGCTCTTCCGGAAGGAAGCGCGAAAGGTTAAGAATGAGAATAAGGGGAATCTTGGCCTTAGAATGGGAGGTGCTTTCAGGAACTGATGAATATCGACATGTGCGAGAGGACAGATATAGGCGAACACTTCAAAAAATTCTGCATAAAATGGCCAGAGGTAATGAAGAGTGATAGTGAATGTGTGTGGATTTGATGGTGCACGAAAGAATAGGTATTTTGGGAATGAGATACAAGTTGAAAAAAGTGTGAATAGGCTACGTTTTGTACGCTGTGTTAGTTATTTTACTGTTGTTGATCATAGAACTTTATTCGTGCGTAAGGTGTGTTAAGTTTGTCGTTGTACATTATATTCTTAGTTCAGGTTTTATATGCTATGTTAGCTTTATTAATGTGAAAACTTTGTTACGTTAGCATATATTCGTTGGTTAGTATATAAAGAACTTATTTTTATGCTATGTTTATCGACAAAATGATACTCGAAATGTGACCTGAATCATAGATCAATAGATCATGGAAGGGTGGTAGGGAATGAGGTTGGAGGGGGGTGGTGGTTGATTTAATACTTATATATATATGCTCTTAGGATCAGTGACACACTATTACAATGTACTATAGATATTTTATTCAAAGAACTTCATTTTTATGTATGTTTGGAATAAAAACTTTGTTGTTTGCAATATATTCGTCAGGAATTATGAAAGTCAGTAGGTAAGTTCGTTGAGAAATTTTTTTGTTAAATATTACTATGTTAATGCTAAAAACTTTTATAGCGTTAGCATTATATTCGTGGTCAGTATGATAATTAGGAAAGGTTATGATAATTTTTTTGTTAAATATTACCATGTTAATGTAAAATGATAACATTGATATGTTAGAGGTATGCTTGACAAAGTGTGAATAGGTTACGTTTTTGTATGATATGGTAGTTACTTTACTGTTGTTAAGTATGGAATTTTGTTAATGTTAGCCAGTTTATTTTTTGCTTAAGTCGGTTGTGCTTATTTTTTTTTGGGGTTTCGATTGTGCATTTAATATTCTTAGTTCAGGTGATGCTATGTAAGCTTTATTAATGTGAAAACTTTGTTACGTTAGTATATATTCGTTGATCAGTATGATAATTAGGCAAGGTTATGATAAATTTTTGTAAATATTACCATGGTTAATGTAAAAGTTAACATTGATATGTTAGAGATGTGCTTGACAAAGTGTGAATAGGTTACGTTTTTGTATGCTATGTTAGTTACTTTACTGTTCTTAAGTGTGGAACTTTGTTAATGTTAACAGTTTATTCGGACGCAAAGTATGTTAGGTTTGTCGTTGTACATTATATTCTGAGTTCAGGTGATGCTATGCGAGCTTTATTAATGGGGAATACTTTGTCACGTCAGCATATATTCGTTAGTCAGTGTATAAAGAACTTGTTTTTTATGTTATGTTTATCCAAAATGATACTCAAAATGTGACTTGAAACAATAGATCAATAGATCATAGGATGGTGGAAGAGGGGAGGAGGGTGCTAGGGAGGGTGTTTTGATTTACTGATTTACTGCTTTAGGTCATGTAAAACATAACATTTTTTGTAAAACATATGACTTGAATCAATAGATCAATAGATCAGTTGATCAATAGATCATAAAGGGACAGGAGGGTGTGGGGAGAGTGGTTTGATTTACTGATTTACTGCTTTAGGGTATGTAAAACATAACAATTTATTAAAAAAAATATGACTTGAAGCAATAGATCACGGATGGGCAGGAGGGTCCAGGGGAGGGTGGTGTTGATTTACTGA